>JXTB01000516.1:27378-65760 GCA_002914805.1 Parasponia andersonii | reverse complement strand
CTTGAACATATTATCAAAAGTAGTATATATATATATATATATATGTAGAAATTCCCTCATAATCTCGTAACTAACACATTATTCTGGCTGATCTCTCCTCAATTTTACCTAAAAATTTAGAAAACGAAAACGTCAATTATAACTATCACACCCTTCTCAGTACTAGAATTATATGCATATTTAGATATCATATTCCTTTCAAGTACATGAATTTGTGCTGCAGAATGGCGAATAAATAAATACATAAAAGATTTCTATTTTCCTTTTTATAGGGACTAAACTAATATTTTCGATTTTCTTCTAGCTAGTTTAAATGCAAGTCGGTTCATTGTACATTTTTTTCCCCCTTGGATAATACCGTTCTATATCTTAGCATAGTCATTGAAATTCTTCTTTCGAAAATGATTATTATTTCCTAGATTACGGTTATCAAACTATAATCTATACTTGCATGTGTTATTCTGAATTTTTAATTAAAAAATAAAATATGATTAATATATATTATAAATTTAATTTACAGTTCAATTATTTTTTGTTTGACTATTTACTTTATACATATATGAATTACCCACGTGGTAAATTGTCAGTATGTAGTATCGACCAATACTCTTAAAATTTACCGGAATGATAACAGAGTAACATCTCCTTTCCATATAATGTTTTTTGAATGTTTTGTTTTTCCTCACATCATAGCTATCAAAAATCACTACTTAATAAAAATTAAAGAAATGACTAGTATCAGAATCACCAATTAAGTTGACCTATATTTAGTTTTATTTATCTTCCCTTGTCAGTATTTATCATATAATAAACAGTCGTTTTCTCTTTATTAACTAATTAAAAAAGAGATGCGGTCTCATCAGCTGCCATAAAGTATATGTATTAATTATTGAAGGATGTCATAAAAAATGTTGAGTGATAAATTTTCTTTTTTAAAACAGGATAATTTTTGAATTATCTCATATTCGAAAGAACTCAAAGTTAATCAGACTCCGTTTCATTGAATTAATATCTTTCTTCTTCTTCTTCTTATTATTTATGTTAGTTAGCTTAACTTGTCTTTTGTCCTCAGCGAAAATCCAAAGATTTTAGTAATTTTAAGTAAAAATATAATAAAGTATTAATTTTATAAAATTCAAGAGAAATTGAATATTAGATAATTTTATTTTGATACTTAAATCTTTATGAATCCTTTAATATTCAAAACCCTTGTTAGTTTTTAGTTACTTAAGAAAAATACCTGATAAGCTTCAAGAAAATTTCTAGCTATCTCATTTGAATACTTGTTGAGAAACTATCAATTTTGAAAAATTGAGTTTAACTGAAAATTTTAATCTAATATCTAAAATAATTTACATTAAATCAACTGTAGTTTCAGGTTATCAAATTAATAAGAATTCATCCTCATATATCTACTTAGTAAATTTATTGATCTTGGCTAAATAATTAGACAAAGAAAAAGAAACTAACAGAGAATAGATACCCATCAGGAAAAAGAAGTGGGAAAGTAAGTACAAATTATGCAGCTTGTTCGACTATCGAGATTACTACCTCAAATAGATGATTACCTGAAAGTGGGAAAAGTAGGGGGTGAGCATTAACATGCTCAGTAGAAATTCAATTACCTTTCTAGATGAATGCAATTTTACTAAATCTGTATGGTTAATATCTTTTCCAAAATTTTATTTATAAACCAAGTTTATAAAATAATTAATGTCCAAAATAATCATATATTCGAAACTAATACCCAAACCACAAGTTTGTACATTTCATAAATCATCCTATCCTATGAGCTCACATCCTCTACTACGAACTAAAGTAACTCGTACTACGTGCATTAAGTACTCTCTACCTGATACTTATTCCCAAAAACTAGAGAGACACCCATATGTCTATGCTTACCGAACCAGAGGGGCAATTGAATGCCAATGCCTACTAAGTGGGAGTAGTCAGTAAACCCATGCGCCAATGCCTACTAAGTGGGAGTAATCAGAAAACCCTGCATGGGTTTACTGACTCTTACCGAGGGCGAGGATATTGCCTGCCCACTAAATACCGTGATGTCTAAGATGTATCTCATGTGTGATCTTATGGTATGTACAACATTTAATAGTTCACAATAACCATGCATCAAGGAATATTCAAATCATGCTTTAAAATCTTACTTGGCATTATTCAGGGATTTACTGTAACATGGGCAGTACATCACTGTATTACCCCATGATCAAAATTTAAAAATATGTATAAAATTCCACACAGTCCTATTCCAGTATAATCCAAAGTGTTTTCATAACTTATTAAACTATTGCATAAACCACGATTTTTCATAAATCAATTATAATGCAATTGTAAATCAAAATAAGTATAAAACTAGGTAATTGAACCTCTACCTAGATATAGTAGTAATACAAAACTAGTGACGCTTGAAGAATCTCCCATTGGTCACTTGGGTGTTTAGACGGTCGTTTTAGGATCCCAATAAGTTTACTTTAAAAAGTCACTTTTCCATCGAAGCCTCAGATAGAGAAACGAAGGTTACCACTGAATTCAGAGCACCCAAGAATGGTAGGTTAGATATATACTTGGTCAAAAACGGGTCTAATTGCGAAATCGACCTGTGGCACGCAAAACGACATTATTCATGAGTCATTTTCTAGATTTTCGTGTAACTTTGAAACACAATTGTATTTATATCAAAATTCATCTCTCGACCTCGCTTAGTCCAAATTCGAAATCAGGATTCAGTTTCGAGATCCTGAGCATTAAATGGGCTTAAAAATCTAAAAGTTACAAAAATACCACTTTTTCAAAATATTTAGAAAAACATTGACTTTTTCAATTCGAAAATTAATGTTCTTCCGGATATCGTTTGAACGCTACAAAATCATATTTGTTGATGTTTTTAACTCTTCTAATACTTCGTATAATTTATATGGCTTAAATAATTATATTATGAAATAATTACAAAAATATCATTTTTGAAAATATTCATGAAAATACCAAATTTTTTTCTAAAATAAGAGGTGTGGCTTAAATAATGACCTCTATTTATTACAAATTAAAAAAACAATACAACTACTACCCAATCTCCATTCTGCCTATTAAGAATAATAAGTTTTCAAGTCTATTTCTGATATAACTCGAAGCTAGAACCGAGATTCCAAATAATGAGTACTCAAGTCAACCCACTTCGTCTTAAAAATACCAACCTTTAAATTGAAATTTTCTCACATACCAAACGTCTAATTTACACAACATAATCAACTATCGTCTTATTTTAAATCATGATATTATTTCACAAAGTCTTCTAATTAACATTTGAGCTTTATGAAAATAATAATAAAAATATCATATGTATTATATATATATATATATGGCCACCAATCCGGTAGGTATTTTTTTTTTTACCTTTGCATAGATATCAATTTGGTTAATGAAAATTTAGCATGCACATTTTTTATTGTAAAAAGTAAAAGAGAAAAAAAGTATTAATAATGCACGTCTTTTCATACATTTCATTATAACTATAACTGCTAAAAAAAAAATACCTACCCAAGCTAAAAAAAAAAAATATCTATCGGATTGGCAACCTATATATATATATATATATATATATTCAAAAACGGTCAATAATGATTAAACACTTATCGGAGCCATGTTTTCGGCAATCCATGGCTGGAATCTATCGGGTCCGATGCTAGGAAAAGATCTGGGTTCGTTGTCGTGGCGCACGGTGGTAGGAGCGCCGATTTTGGCTGCGAGGAGCCGCAACTTTGCAAGCTCTTTCTGGCGCCTGCATTGTGCGACAGTCGCCAGAGATGGGTGGCATGGTGTCATCCAGACGTCGGGAAGCTGCTACTTGGAGCTCGAGCCTCAGTTCGACGCGGGCGGCTGCTCGTAAGTGCTGCACAGTGAAGAATGTCGAGATATATATATATATAGACTCGGGGACTTGAGGGAGAAAGAAAGGAGAGCTGAGGGATTTATGGGAAATTTTTAGAACTGTAGCACACGTGTCAAAATGTGGTTGGTTGGGCTGTTCACGTTAATTACAATTTAATCTGGGGGATTTTGAAATTTTATTTCATTCATGCCCTTATTTAATTTTGCTTTAGTCCCTATTTAAAAATTTTCTTTGCACTTAAACCCAAATGAACCTAGACAGTGTCTAAATATATTTAAGATATTTTGATTTAATTAGCCAAAAAAATTCGAATTTATAATTTTACCCTTGGCTTAAAATTACTTATTTACCCTTTTAAAAATTAGGTTTTTATACCTTTTATGTAAGGTCTAATAATTCGCTGGATTCATTATTATTTCTTTCTTTTAGTACTTTTTGGTTGTTTCTAGAGTGTGCAGCAAGGGATCGATTGAGGACCTGGTTAAATGCCACCTAGTCGCAATGCTTGTAGGTTCCTTATGATGCTTCTTTTGGGGTAATCCTCCCCCACTCGTGAGTCTCCAGCCTATGCTAATTATTGACTATATAGTCTAATAAATAAATTTTATTCCATTATTTGGTTGTCTCTTTCATATATGTTGAGAATTTCCCAACAGATAATTTATATCAATCCAATAGTTCTTTTTGTTGATAATTTGAATTAGCTTTGTTGACCCTAATAGTCAACAAAAAATGTGGCAAAGAATGATGTATGAACTCGATCGATCTCATCAACTACTATTTATAATGCACGTCGTTAGCTAGGCTTCTGATCGAGAACATGTAATTAATTTGGTAGATGTAAAATAATTAACAGAGAAGGTAACTACCTAACTATGCAAAGGGTTATGGGAGACTCCACCAATTAGATAAGATATATGTTAACTTTATTCGAACGTGATACAGTAGGGGTAAAGTTAAAAAAACAAAATGCATAGATGGAACTAGAAGTGGGGATCACTTGAAGTAATAATTGCACAAATCATAATAAAAATTGGAAGGTAGATGCAAATATATCATACGTACGTGGACCCCAAAAGTCATGACAAGTCATCACGTATTACTAATTAAGGGCAGATTTATTATAGTCCGTAACAAAATGAATCATAAAAAGAAAGGGTTTGGAGAGTAATAGGAAGAAATTGAAAATAATTAAGTTATCTCTTCTTAATTTTATTATGTGAAAGACTCTTTATGTCCCATATCATGTACAAGTAAACAAATAAATAAAGGAATCAAAAACACTTCTATTATTTCTATTCCCTATTCCCTAACTCTATGGTCCATTACGGTCCATTATAAATTAGTAAACATGAATAAAAGATAACTCTCTTATATACATATAGCTAATAATAAAATAGAGATAAAAAAAAAAAGAGGAAGTGAAGGGTGCAGCTCTTTGGCAGCAAATTAGAGAAGTTTATAGGGTTTTTGAGAGAATGATTGCTTATTATTTACTTGCATTTTCTTTTTTTTAAAAAAAATCCAATGGTGAAATTTAATTTAATTTAATTAATTTTTTTTAGGACCACTTCTGCAAAATCCCTGCAACAGGTATAAAACAGCCAACAAAGCTATAAAGAATCAAAGCCAACTACGAGTACCTTGGTCCTGGAGAGAGAACGAGTTACCAATAAACAAGTAGGGACATTTTTCTTTCTTTCCACAGACAGCTTTTTTTACTTTATTTATTTATTTGTTTACGGAATGATACAAAGAAAACAAATAAAGAGAGAAGCTTACTAAGGTAATGTGACTGATATTGGATACACGTACATATGATATATGCTATTAGAGAGAATAAGAGGAACAGACAGATCTGCGGAGAAAAGAAGTCAGTGGTGAAACTTTGGTGAGAGTTATATTGTATATTGGGCAAACCATGCCATTCTCCAAAGCAGATAAAAGCTAATAAAAAACTTTCTTTGTATGTATTCCCAACTCAAAAAGAATATATATACATAAATATATGAGAAAATTATACAGTTACCCGTTTTTATAACTTATTTTCATAGACACCCGTTTTTAATTTCTTTCAAAAAATATTCCTTTTTATAGTACACATTTTATGTGTAAAATATGAATGGTATATATTTACAATATAAATTTTTACTAATACAGTATACATTTCATGTGTAAAATACGAACTATATATATTTACAATGTAAATATTTACCATGATTTATACTTTTTATTATAAATGTGACCTATGGTATACATTTTGAAATATGTGCCAATTTTTAGTATAATTTTTATTCATGAAATATGTACTATAGTATACACTTAGAGCCCATCTGGTTGTAGTGGTGGAATGATAATGGTAATAGTAATCAGAATGGAATAGAAAAAGAATGATAATATAATTATATTGTTTGGTTAGAATAGTAGAATCAGTAGCTGAATGAACAATTCTTATATTTAGTTAATTGTGAAAAAAAATAAAATTAGCTATATCTTTAAGCTTAAAATAAATATTTTAAGTATTTTAAATTATATTTAGTATTTAATTATTTTATTAATTAAATTATTATTTTATTAAATTATTTTACACCTAGCATTATTTTATTATATTAATTAAATTATTTTACATTTAGCTTTATTTTATTTTATTATTTTATTAATTAAATGGTATTTTATTCCATTATTTCACCTAAAGTTGAGTGGAATAGAATTCCACCATATATTTTTTTTCCAATAAAAAAACTTTTCTTATTTAGACTTTCTAATCAAATAATAGAATTGGGTCATTTTGAAATTATTTCCATTCTATTTCTTTTCATTATCTCTAACCAAATGAGGCCTTAATATATGAAATGTATACCATGATATATATTTTTTTATGTAAAACACTGGTGGTCTATATTTCTAACAAAACAAGTATAAAAATAGATATTCATGAAATAAAAATAAAAAATAGGTATTTATAGAAATATAATTTTATTTACAGAGATATTTATGGACCTTTCCCTAAATATATAAATACTATTTAATTATATAAGAAGAAAATTTTTTTTGACATAATTGTTTTGGATAAACAAATATGCTATATATTTAAAATGTCTTAGTCTTCACATATCACAATAACTTATTCAATTAGAAAATAAAGTCACCCTAGCAAAACCGTAGTACTAACAGTTTGACATGGAGTTGGAGAGGATAATTAGACAGTTTGACTCGGTACAAATTAAAGTACGTACGCACGTTATTTTTTTTTTAAGGAATAAACTTTAATTAGCAAATAAAGTGTGATAGAAATATTGTGTGCTGTTTAAAACAAAAAGGTTAGCAAATTAAAATAATGCATATATGGTATATATATAAGCAAGTCATATCAATAAATATATATACATATTCTATTACTGACCTGTACATATTTTATGAGCCTATTAATTGTATAGAAAATTTTCATTTATTTTAAAATCAATCTTTTTTTTTTTTAAAAAATACCACTTATTAAACTTAATTTCGGATAAATATTTCAGCTCGTACGGGGCAGTAGTAAATCATAGATTAACCATCAATTTTCGTTAGAAACTTGTTAGAGTTAGTTAAATTAGTTAATGATGATAAACATCATAGTCAAATTATTCTCGATATTTTGTATATATATATATATATATATAGGGCACCAATCTAGTAGTGTAGGTATTTTTTAGCCGTTGGATTATCATCTAATAGTAATAAAATGACTATAATAAGGTACATGGAAAGACGTACATCATTAATGTTATTTCTCTCTCTTATTTTTTACTATAAAAAATGTGCATGATAAATTTTTATTAATTTTTTTTAACTTATGTATAGATATCAATTTGACTAATAAAAATTTATCATACATATTTTTTATATTAAAAAATAAAAAAGAAAAATAACATTAATAATGTACATCTTTCATGTATATCATTATAGATAATGATCTAACTACTAAAATAAATACCTACACGACAACCTATATATATATATATATTATAAGGTAAGCAGATTTTGAATTCTAATCACAATATGATAGTCTATGTTATATATCAAATCACATCCACACCAATATGTAAAACAACTTTAAATCACAATGAAAGATTCGATCAAGTTCCATCCAAAATGTGGGACGCCAATTGCTAATGCGCTATCTATCAAGATGAAAAAAAAAAAATAAACGCTAATTAATAAGCTGTTATTAATCCTTGAAGTGACAACTGATTGCTATTTTGCTATATAGTAGCAAAAAGCACAATGTGATAGGACCATTGGATAGAATACAAAATATAACTCAATTAATTAAAGGAGAGCTATATTTGCACCCTTAAGAGATATATATGAAGGTACCGTTTTTTCTAAATTATACTTATTTAATTATGTATTTACTCTTAATTTAAAAGGATTTTTGTGTTGTACCTCCTTTTCTTTTTTTATTGTGTTTCATCTCTATTCACCCCATAACTAATTTTGTGGTAATTGTTTGAAAATAAATTCATATTCAAATATAAAACTTCAACATTCCTTTAAATCTATCAATTACCTATATATTATTCTCCATCATTCTATGTTCTTTAATTATGAAAAAAACTTTCTATGTTCCTTTCTTTCCATTTAACTTTGTCTTTCTCTCTTTTTTTTCCGTCATTTATATATCATTTTTTTAATCAATTTCCAAACATACCCAAGCTTCAAATGAAAACTTAAATAAGAATTGATAAATGACATTAGGATTTTGACTATGTTTTTTTTCTCTGTCTTTCTTGCTCAATCTGTTTCTTCTTATATACAGATTCTTCTCTTCTCTTGTATTTATTTTTCAACTAATATTTGGTCATTGCTGCATTTGTTTCTTCTATATATGCACAACATTAAAATCAAGAAAAATTGAAAAGAAAATAAAAGCACAATGGGAGAGATTTGTATAATGGGGGGGGGGGGGGGGAGTTTTACCTGTACAAGGGACTTAATGTAAAAGGAAAGAAATGGATTAAAGTATCTGCAAAATCAACATCGACAAAGATAATCCACTTTGGAGTTAGAGTATGGGGTGCACAAAATGATTCTGTTTATTTTTTCTTAAGTCGTCTAATTTAGTCATTTAACCACTAGAGGGGGTGCCTTTATTTCAAGTTGGGGTGTGAATATAGTTCCCCTTAATTAAATTACTAGCTACAAAAGAAATTAGTTCCATGTTTTAAAATATTGATCCATAATTCCACATTATGCACGTAACGATAGTAATGTTAAATTTTACTATTCACCAAAGAAAGTTAATTAAGAGAATGTGGCAATCACATATGTAAATCTTAACTTAATCACGAAGTGAGTAACTTTTATTCCATATTTTACCTAATATCTTCTAGGCTCAACGTACATTTTATTTAATATCCATTCGTTTATGAATTTCTCTTACGTCGTAATCATTGTTAATCTATTGCACAATATACTAATTTTTAAAAACAATTATTTAAATAAAGACAGAGATTGAATACATATGTACCCTATAAAAATAATGCACCTTTTTGTTTCATAATTTAGTTTACCAAATTATGCCAAATTTGTGCGTACTGTAAATTTTGACAAATTCAATGTCCCAAATTCTGACCAGTACTTTGTTCGTACCCGTTATTTGAAAAAAAAAAACATACATAAAACTTTAACATGTAAAGAAAAATTATACAACTAATAAAAATATTTAAATGGTTAAACATGATAAGAACTCTAATTTATGTCTACGCAACTGATGAATAATTGCTACTTCGTTTTAAATATTTTGAAGCAGAATCATATTAAGTTAATTAGAAACCATCCAAGCAAATTAAATATTCATTTACAAGAAAATTGAACAAAATATTTAGGTGGAAGTGGAACCAGTTCATCTTTCTATAATTTCTCTGTGGACATGATTAGTTTTTGACATATTACTCATTCAAATAGTAAGAAAATTTAAATTAACTAATCTTAAGTTTATGTCAAAACTTAGGTAGAGTATTACATTCAGTATCAATTTTAGCAGGGTAAATTTTCACTATGATGAAAAAGGAATACAAAAAATTATTCGCACTTCAAGCCTTTTAAATAAAGTTATTAATTTCTATTTGTACTTTTACAAGATCGGCTATATTACATTATAATTAGCTAGCTCCACACATCCAACGATAGACTGACAAATAATTAGCACACGATACTAATTGAAACGTATGTTTTTGGGTTGGGAGAACTTTCCATATCAACACAAGGAAAAATAACAAATAAGTGAAAGGATAGCAAATTAATATGGAAGATGGATGAATAGTCTTTTTGAGTTTGAGAAGCGAAGCCACTCTCAAACTTGGCGTTGTCAGTCTTTACTCTCGGATGGGTCAGCCCAATTGTAGTCGGAACAGACTCATCCCCACATTACAATTCACAACCCCCTTTTATAGGCCCCACCGAACCCCTCTTCCCTCATCCCCAAACATTATTCATTCATTCATTCATTCAAACTCCAAAAGAGAAAAAAAAAAAAAACATAAACCTTAATTCTCTCTTTCTCTCCCTTTCTAATTCCTCTTCTCTTCTCTTCTTCTTCTCATGGACAAGTCCGAAAGAGAGACTCATGATTTTATGAACGTGGAATCCTTCTCTCAACTACCCTTCATACGTCCCAGCCCCGCTCTCCATAAAGAAAAGGGTGCCATTAGACTCTTTGGCAAAGAATTCGGCGGTGGCGGTGGCGGAGACTACAACACCGCAACCATCACCGCCTTGGACGAGTCTGCGTCGGCCGACACTAATGCGTGTGGCGACGACAACTCGTCCAAAGATAATAACAACAACAACAACGACAACAATGGTAGCGGCAACAACAACAACAATAGCAGCAACGGCGGCGAGAGCAGTCGCCGTTTCGAGTGCCATTACTGCTGCCGAAACTTCCCTACATCACAAGCCTTGGGAGGCCACCAAAACGCTCACAAGAGAGAGCGGCAGCACGCCAAGCGAGCTCACCTTCAGTCCGCCATGATGCACGGCGGCCTCCCCGATGCTCATGTCTACGGACTAATGAATTACCAGCTCGGCTCTTCCGCTGGGGCGGCTTCCGCTTATCCCACGAGGAACGCCAATTCTATTACTAATACTACTAGTAGTAGTGCTAGTAGGATTTATGGAAGCCATGGCTCATACGCTCAGCCGGCGCCGCCGACAATAAACGGGAGCCCTCTAGGGTTATGGAGGATCCCGGCGGCGGTCCAAACTGGGCCGACAATAAGCCGGTCCATCCACGGCCCTGTAATGCCGTTGTTCACCGGAGAAGAAATGAAAACGAAGTCGTCGCAGCTGGTAGGTCATGGTTCGAGTACTGTTGTTTCTCAGGGTCGGTATGTTAATTATTATGAGTCGAAACCGGCGAACGTGCAAGAGCATGTGAGTTTGGATCTTCATCTGTAATAATAAAAATTAATTAATTATATTGTTTATTAATTAATGGATAATTATTAACCTTTTTTAGGAAAAAATTTTAGATTTATTTCATATATTAATTCTAGCAGCTGCTTGGGGAGCTAGTATTTGAGCAATTATGATTAATTATTGATCATCTCTAAGGACACGGTATCAATTAATCTTGTTCTAAGTTAATTTATTATGATTTAATTAGTATGTAAATGAAAAGATTCTACGTATTTTGAATCATGTTAATTAATTAACCAATTTCATGTGGTATATATATATAGTACTTGTTAATTAATCTAATCAGTCTCTCTCTCCCTCCTCTCTTTTACTTTTTATATATGGAGGTTCAAAAAAAAAAAAAAAAAAACCAAATGTGCGATATATTTAAGAAAATCGTGATATATATGTTTATATTCATAAAGGTTTTCGGACTTTCTGTTTAATTTCATGGGAATTGATGTGTCTGCTAAAATTAAAGCAAATCATGACCAGCATGTTCAGAAGGCGCATACATTGTAAATGTATAAATACATATCATACGTCTATATAAATACATCTAATATACAAATCTCTCTCATAATTCTGTAGTACTCCTCAATTCCGTTCTGGGATCTTTTCGACACGTGTGAGGAATATATGGTATGATCAGTTGGGTTGCGCATGAACTTTTGTCGATATATATACATACATATATCATATATGTGTGTATCCATGCTTGTTATATATATGCAGACAGATGGGTTGATGAGAGAGGTGAATTTCGCTTACAGCCCCAACAGAACTGAGGGACAATAGAAAAAGATCAGAGATGATAAGGTTTGATCTCTCTCTCTCCCTCTCCTGCTTAAAGCACTGGAAGAATAATTCTACGCCATTTTTCCTGGCATATATATATATATATATACTTGCCAATCCAATAGGTATTTTTTTTTTCTTTATTTATGGGTATGTATTTTTTTTAGTTGTTAGATCACCATTAGATGGTGATCCAATGATTATAATGAAGTGCATAAAAAGACGTGCATCATTAATGCTCTTTCTCTCTCTTACTTTTTACAATAAAAAAATTTGCATGCTAAATTTTTATTGGCCAAATTGATACTTATACATAGGTTAAAAAAAAAAATACCTACTGAATTGGTGCCCATATATGTGCCCATATATATATATATATATAGGGCCATTTATACACATATGTATATGTGTGGTGCCCATATATGTGCCCATATATATATATATATAGGGCCATTTATACACATATGTATATGTGTGTATATCTGTGCACATATGTGTGACAAAACTTGCTATAAAAACTTCAATATGCATATACATTATTATCACTGATTTATTGCAAATGTTACAGATCTAGAGATTGATATGATCTGTATGAGTTTTGCTTATAAAACTTTATTAATTATAACCTATACATTCATATATAGAGATCTTCGAGGTCATTGCATTTTTTTTATCTCATTTCTTTTGCCTGATTTTAAATGCAAAGAAATTGAACTACTGGATGATCCGACCGGATAAGTTTCTAAACTCTATTCATTATACTTTGTACCTTAGTTCAATTTATTTATATCTATACAATTTGAAGTCACATTTAGTTTTTGAGGTGGAGTGGGAATTTTTTTGATAATTTGGGTCAATATACCAAAACTCAAGTACTTCCATTTTTTTAAAAAAAAAAGTGACACTATCAATACTACTTATAACTAAGGTGATAAGGTTTGAAAAAACCGAGTAAGCTATAGAGACATATATAATAATTATATGATATATAGGTCACTTATGTATCGGGGTGTCTTTGTTTATGAACATATTTTTCATCATTTGGAGGTAGTAGCACCAAAGCTTTTCAACGCTTTAAAATGGAACAACAACAACAACAGAGAAAGGAAGGAAAAAAAAAAGAAAAAGAAACCGACCCCTTGGAAAAGGATGTGTCCTCCTTTGGCCTCTAAAGAGACTTGAAGGAACCTATGAACATGGTAGTTAGACCGCCACTGCCATATCTTTATTTTTCCCCGCCTTTTCATACCGTATTGCTTTTATGTTTGCTATAGAGAAAGAGAGAGATCCAATAGGTCCAAGTTAGGTGTGATAATGTGTTTTTTAGGTGATGAATGTTCAGTCATTAATAATTAGTAAAATAGATAGTTATATGGATTGGCAACCATATATATATATATATATATTACAGCCAGCTAGATACTCATCTCGCTATCTAGAGATATGATCAGTAAAAGAGAACTTTTTCTCTTTCAACAATAATTCAAGTTATGGGGTTAGTATTGACAGATCTCTCTACTTCTTTGATCAATCTGTTATATGTTGTGGGGCTGCGCTCAATTTGCAACTGGTCAGAGTTTTGATAATGGAGGCTCTACTTAATGAACCCTTTAATAATCTACAGAACACATAAAACGTACAATACGTACACACAGAATGTAATATATAATATATTGATGTATTATGTATATATGCATGCCAAATTTTGTTCTTCACTTAACTCTTGGGATTTGAGCTTTCTCTCAACCCGTTTTAAACTTCAATTGTGTGTGTGTGTGTATATAAATTAAAATAAGGGTCAAATTGTGTGGTCTTACATTTGACTTGCATCATAATTATCCATAATTTAGACTGGTGGTCAACTGAAAAACTTTTCTGATTTCATGATCGTCCAATTATTGTAAGATCCCATATAGCTTTCAAATAAGGCTTTTTGAAATATTGCCATCATTAGAACTAATTACTATCGTGAATATGATCATCCCACAACTTGGAAATGATTAAGGTACAATTTTTAAGATCGTTGTTGTTATAAGAATTATATAGATTGCAGTTCAAGAAGTACCTTTCTGTTTTGCAAATGACATTATTACATTATCTAGTGAAATTGTTTTTGTGTGGCTTATATTTCGTAAATATCTATTTTTAATTTTATTTATTTCACTAGTATCCATTTTTAAGTATACATTTATATTGTAAATATTTGTCTATCGTAATTTACATGTTACAATGAAAATTTACATTTATAGTATACATTAAAGAATATGTGCAAAATTTTGGGGTATAATTTCTATTCATAAAATTTATAGCATGGTAAATATTTCATGAATAAAATATGCATGGTATATGTTTATAAAAAAATTGGCTAAATAAAAATAAAATGGGATTTGTATGTAAATAAAAAAAAAGCAAGAGGTATTATGTACTTTTGCCCATTATTTACCCAACACAAGAACTATACGCAAAAAATAACATTGAAGATAATAGTAGTACTAGTGATAATCATAATAATAGTAATGTTAACCAAAATAATAATACTAACTAATTCTATTAACCATTGTAACCTAACCATCCCTTTTTTCTTTTTCTTTTTTTTTTTTTCGTTTAATGCAGTCGTCTAGTAGTGGAAACTTATAAAGAAATAGCAAGGGTGATGGGGAAGCCATCTCTCAGCCACTAATATATACTGAACGTATATACTGGACATTAGTAATTTACCCTTGCTAGGTATCCGAGTATAAACAGATATTTTATATATATCACTCGAAATATAAGACTTACAAGGGTATAATAGCCGCCTGAGGCAGGTGATTAATAGTAAGAACAAGGCATTGATGAAGTTTCTCTTTGACAAACATCAATTGCAGCTGCGTACTTTTTTTTCTTTTCACAAGTTTTCTCGTTGCCCATTATGTCTATGACATTATTTGTATGTATTTATACTTGTGTACGTACAGATTAGGAACAATACTAACAAAATTTTACCTCTTTACACAATTTTTGGCTATATCTATCATTAATAGAAGCCTTGACCAATAAATTGCACGAGTTCTCTATGTCACAGATTCAAAAATGGGGCAAAATTTTAAATATATCTTCATCTTAAAGGAAAGGTGTCTCATTTTACACGTTAGATTTATTTTGACATATAAAAGATTGAAAAAAAAAAAGCACCCAGATAACCAAAACCCTTCATTTATTTTTAGAAAAAGTTAGCATGAAAGAGTTAACGTCAGCCAACTAAAAAGGGGGTCCACAGGTAAATGCAAAATCTAAGAGAGGAAGGCATGTGAGGAGCAAGATGATAAAAGGCATAATAAAGACATGAGGATGAAGAGTAAAACACGACATTTTAGGACCACATTTGGGGGGCCTTTCCCTTCTTCTGCTCATCCAAGTGACAGACCAAAGGAAAAATAAAAAGGAGCCAGCGGAATTTAAGAAACATCGGCCCACACCTCTATAAAGTTTGCAAACGAGGTTGACAGTTTACAGTCTACCAGCTTCATCTCTCTCCTGACCTGTATATACATACACATTGTTTAATATCTACGCTTGCTTGCTTGCATTAATTTAACCATCTCTTAACCTTACTAATGCTGTTTTATCATAATCACCACTACCAATTATGCGGTAGCGTTCTATTTTATCAATTATGATAAAATATGGAATTGAATGAGTTGTATCTTGTCATGCGACAGTACCGATATGTTGTGATAAAGAACAAGCTAAATGAGATACAGTTACTTTCATTTTTTTTGTTCTCTTCTCAATTGTCACATAGGACTATCATATAGCATTGGAGGTGGTGGCCTGGTAGGGACTAGCTTAGCATTTTGCAATAAATGCCAAACAGAGTTATAGACCATGTGGTCGGATCCGTAGGTTCTGTTTGGCTCTCTCTCTCTCTCTCTAACCCACTACGAATTTACTAGTACACTTGTGAATTAAATACATCCAACATGTACATGTCGATACTCTTCTGTACAATCCGCTCATACCCTATCATCAATCTAGGACATCAATATTCATAACCTACAATCATAAGTGATTGACATTGTCTGATTTAACCAGTTCCACAATCTGGGGTTCTGCGGCCAAGGGTAACTATAACCATCCCTATTTGGATGAATATACTAGCTGTAAAGTGTAAACACATTTTGATATAAAATATATCTTTAACTTACCAACTCATGAAGTTCAACCTTAATCCTACTAAAAAAAGGTATAATTCTGCATCACAGCATAAAGTCAGGTCTCCTAGATTGTTCACCACTAACTCATAATCTTTGGTCAAAGTTGAATTCACCTGGCCAAGAATACATAAAGCTAGTAAAAATGCTCACTGAATCTACTACCTAAAGTAACATCTTTTTCCCCTAACTTTCTTTTTTTCGGATGTCCTATATGATGTAACACTAGTAAAAACAACTCTCTTCCTTGTCTAGTGCTCGATATTGAAAGTGTATGCAAGGACGAGAAATGACAAATCATGCAAAGTATGAAATTGCGTACCATGGTATATTATACATGACTCAGCAACTTTACCACAGCCGCAGGGCCTGCCCATGTAAATGCACAGAGAATTCATCGTACATATTGTGAAGTATGATTTTTCCTCGTTTTCAAGATAAGAAGTAGTACTACCCTCCTGTGAATGTTGAGAGAGCTTGAGTAGTGTGACAAGACATATCCCACGGCAATTCCATTCAAATCATTATTAATATACATACGACTCAATTATCTAGCCAAACAATCAATCAAATTTTTTAAAAAATTTGGCAGTGGGTAGAGTATCAAAAAAACAAAGTATAGCATGTTTATTTAGTTTTACATTAGACATTCGAAAAAGACAGTACAGAAAGGGGCACAGAAATAAGCTCCTTAAGTGCTTTTAAGTTACCTAGCTACAGTTGAATGTGATTCAATCCTATAGAAACTAAAATGAGAAAAGAAAAAAGGTTATTTGGTAAGTTCATTTTCTAAATAACCACCTAAATTGTGAAGACCAACGAGGTTGACTTCCTTTGCTTTGTTTCTTGATGTATTGTCCACTTCAGTTTTATTGTCGACTAAATTGTGCCACTAAATTAGGCCACAACTTATCTGATGGACGGTAGTGGTGAGGCCATCTTTTAAAAGGTACAGTGAAATCCAACCAGGATCAATGATGACAATAACGTTTGCAAACGAACATCATCGAGCTTCACTTCACCAACTAGCAACACAGTAACATCTGTGTTTTTATTTATTTATTTATTTTTTTATATGGCAAACAGAAAAAGAGTATCCAAAAATTTTAATGATCGAAAACAATCCATAATATAAAGCATCTTTTTAGAACAATTTATTCACCAACAAAAATATATTATTCAAAGACTGTATGTCGTTTCAAAAGAAAAAGTGAAGAATTTCAAACTGCCTATAGCTCATATGTCTACAACGACATATGTAACACTACTTACAAAACTCGAAGGTATAGAGTAGACTGTAGATCCTATATAATATGTCCATATGCAAGAAATCATCTGAGTTTTTCTTGCTGAGTGCGAGAAGTATGAGACTCTTCAATATGTCGAGTGAGCAGTGATATCCCATAATGTGAGGCACTTGAGGCAGCATAGTAGGAAGTAACAGTGAGTTGAGCAAATCTTGGAAGCGCATAACCTACAGGTAAACGTAGTAGTCAGCAAAATTAAGTGGAGCCTCATAAAGTGTATAACCCACATGTAAACAACCAGTTGAGATATTGACATATCCAAAGTCTTCATCAGACAAGACAAAAACAATTGTGCACAAGCAAATAATGGTAGGGCATTTGATCAACCAAAGCTTCACCTAGAGGAGTCAACTAAATAATTGGAACCTATGTGTCATTGATGAAAGAAGAAAATGATCAATTCCACAAAGCAATGAATCCTGTTCAACCCAATTCTCTTTTGATGCAAGTCCCAGAAGGTTTTAGCATTTAACCTGGCTATATCTGACTTAAAACCACAGAAGAGACGACTTCCATATACTATAGAAGAAATTCGTTCCATCTACCGTTATTTTTTGATAAGAGCATATAACAATCATGTAAGTAAAAAAAATAATGCGTAGAATTCACTAGAGCATATAACCATCTCATTTTTGTATAAATAACATCACATCGAACCCAAAAAATTCAAGGCTCTTCGAGAGACCCAAAAATGAAAACAAACTCAAGACTTAACGGTCATTTCAGTGATATGAACAGTTCTTTTTCAAGTAGTCAAAATAATGTAAGATGACCCTACATATGTCTAATCTACATACTACATATATCTATATATATATATATATATATATATATATACACAGTATGATAATAATAAACTCTTGCTATTATGTAGACCCAAATAAAGCAGTTTTCCAGCTGGAGAAAGAGAGAGAGAGAGAGAGATGAACCTACACATGTCTAATCTTTATACACATATACAATGATCATAATAAACTACTGCTAGTATGTAAACCCAAGATGAAGCAGAGAGAGAGAGAGAGAGATGAACCTACACAGGTCTAATCTTTATACACATATTCAATGATCATAATAAACTACTGATAGTATGCAAACCCAAGATGAAGCACAGAGAGAGAGAGAGAGAGAGAGAGAGAGAGAGAGAGAGGCCATACCTCCAAATGCAGCACTTGCACCGGAGAATATTAGTAGAGGGGGAAGCTAAATGTCAAAAAAACAATGAAATATAATGAGAAAAAACACTCGACACCACATGGAAAAGCGATTAATTGAGAGGGAAATTCAAATTAAGAGTTGAAAATAAAAGAGTGCTTGAAATGTACCCCAACTAAGAAAGGAAGCCACTTTGGTCCCTTCACAAGATTTTGAAGGTATGGGATCCCTGCAATCAACTCATGTTAGCAACTCTACCCGAAAATACGTAGTTTCTATAAACAAACGAAAAATAAGGGCTTCCTTAGACACACTTTTATTTTTTGTCATTAAAAGCGAAATGAATGATGGAGATTTTCTCAAAAAACATCTTGAGAGCATCTTCACTCCTCATTTCACTAAAATTAAAAATATAACCAAACAAGTCCTAGATATACCTGTATTGATTCCATGGATTGCACTAAGCATGCCGCCAATGCCTGACCCAGCCTATTTAAAAGAAACAACAAGAAACTATTAAGTCCTATACAATTCCTTTTCACAACACACAAATAGTAGATTTAAACGTAGTTTTATCAGTTTCCGCTCCACAAAACAAAGTCTGTTACAACAACTATATAGCTTTGATGACCAAATAACAACATCATCACACTTGGTCCATCTTTAAGCTACCTAAGGCTCATTTTCTATAAATTGGCAGGCTGTCAAGCTATGAAACTCAAGCACCCCTAGGCCCTAGGACCAAAGAGGCTTGCATAACTAATTGCAAACATGTAGAAAACACGTCCCAATGCAAATCGCCAGCTAACCTACAAACCACATAAAATCTCAAAATCCAGAATCCAAATAAATAAAAAAAATTTGAAATCCGGGTTTCGAAAAAGTTTATACTATTTATGAATAAAAAACATGCTGTAAATCAACACAAAACGAAAACCCAATTGCTAGATTAAGAAACAAAGCCTAGCTCTATATTCTAGTTAGTAATTCAACACATAGAAAACAGAACTTTCATTAGTTGGGACGTTGACAGAGTAGAAGCCTCCATGATGACAAATTATACTCAAAACAATTAATTAAAAAAAAAAAGGAAATTAGGGAAAAGGGAACAGAAAAGGAGAGAGAAACTCACCACGGCAGTGGCATCATGTAGAACAGAAGTAATAGCCCACTCACCCTTATCCTGAACCAAAACCTAAACACCCAAATCAAATTCAGTAAAAAAAACAAAATCCTAAACTTCAAAGAAGCAATTCATCAAACAGTTCATGTGCATAAAAAAAAAAAAAAAACAATTAACAAAAAATAGTAAAGGATTATACTCATACGGAAGTAGGGTTTAGAGTAGAGAGACATCGAGGGCAACGAGGCAAACCCAGGCCTGGATTGATGGTGGGATCGTGGTGAAGGTTTCCTCTCCTTAGCTTCTCCTCATACACCTCTCGAGTCCCCATTTTCTTTCCTTCTTCCTCCCGCTCACACTCGCAAACTGGCTCTGGTTCTACTTCTACCACTGTTTATACCTTCTCTACATTATTGTGGTCGATTCAATTTTGGGCCTCTCTGATGGTTATGACCGTGGAGAAAGGACATGGATAGGAGTCATTTGGGCCTCAGTGGGCTTTTATGGATCTTTTTTAAGAGGGCTTTGTACAAGAATACCACAACTTTGAGGAATTTAGGTGACATACTGATTTTAGAGATTTTGTTTTGAAAAATACGGTATACGGAGTCCCAAAATAATTTTTCTACAACCTGTTTCAACTTTTATTATTATTTTTTTTTCGTTTCTACGGGGCCTGACATAATGTCAAGCTCTTCAAATTAAAAAAAAAAAACAAATAGGTATATTAATAATGCGCTCAGGTACTACATCAACTCTTTATTTTTTAAGTTAATATTTTTAATTTTTGTGCTATACATATTATTTCTAATTTAAAAAAAAAGGCTTTTTTGCATTAATTTCTTTAGGATATGCTCTACTTTTTGTTTTCAAATTTTTGTAAGGGTTGATTTTATTTTATTTTTTAAATTATGTTCAGTTATAAAAACTTTGACAAACACGTTGCTTCAAATAATATGTGATAATATAACTAAACATTTATAATTTCTCAAATTCAAAAATAAGCATACAGATTAGAAAATTAAATTATGAAGAGTAAATAGTTTTTGGTAAAATATAGAAAGATTAAATTATGTAGATTCAAATTTAAAAATAGAGTTTACTATAGGGTATCTTATTAAGTTACTCGTAATATTTGGCTACCATATTATCTAGGTACGTATGAAGGTGAGCTGGAGAAAAAAATTGAGTTTACTATCGGTATCTTACTCATGGTATTTGGCTATTATGTTATCTAGGTACATATGCGGCAAATTAAGGGAAATTGAATTTATTATAGATATTTTATTAATTTACTCGTGGTATCTGGTTATTATATTATTTAAATTTATTTGTGAAAGAATTAGGAAAAAAAGAGAGTTTATTATAAGTATCTTATTCGATTGTTTATGGTATTTATAGCATCTAAGAATTCGAAGAGGTGTTAGATGCTTATTAATATAAAATTTACCTTAGAGTTGCGTGGTTTATATTTTTTTCCTTTCTTTTTTTGCTTTTGACTTTTTCATAAGTAAAAAAATATAATATATAGATTGTTGACTACTTTCCCTGAAAACGATTTCAAGAGCTCAACCTGTTCAGCCTAGTTAATAGAATAGCCTCGCCCAGTAGTGATGCCATTTTGTATAATAACGGCAAAAGAGTTATTTGGCTTATTTTACGGGTAATTTGATCGGAGGTAATCCAAATGTTTTATTTGATATAAATAATTTTTTTTTTGCTAAAATTGAAAAAAATGTAATGTTTATTTTAATATAATCAGAACTTCAAGGTTTTATTTCCCTAACATTTAAAAACCCAATGTTTTTTTTAAAATACTTAACGAAAAATATATATAGCAAATGATTTGAATTCAAGCCATGAAAGAAATAGTCGTTTAGTTTCTTCCATTGACCAGGTCAGAATAGGTTGAGCTCTAGAAAATCATGCATGGCAGAATTTTGATCTGAGGTAATGGGCTGCTAAAACTAGAAATCATGCATATGTACCGGGCTGATTGGATTGAACGAGATTCGTTAAAATCTGATCAAACCCAGATATGAAAAATCACATAAATCTGAAAATTAAAAAAAAAAAAAACCGACAAGAAAAATCATGGAATTGACCTGATCAGGAAAGGTGGCACTTATGTTGGATCATAAACTTATTTTGATCCAGGCTCAATAACAAAGCCCAAGTGCAAAACGGAGAAGTCCAATTAAAGGCCTAATTGCTAGAAATTTCTTAATCTAGTTGAAGTGCATTGTAGGAACAGATTTTAGTGAGCTACGCGTGTGATTAAAAATAAAGGAGTGTTAGATATTATGTTAGTATTTTTTTGTTTATTTTTGTAGTGCATGTTGATTTAGAACTAATATAAATAGCCCCCTCACCTTATGTTGAAAGTATCAAGCGAAGAAGCAAAATTTTTAAGAGTGAAGTGAAGAGAGAAAGAAGCATAACTTTTAGTGAGTAAGTGAGTTAGAAGAGTAAAATTGAGAGTTTTATCTTGTAATAATATTTGAGTGAGTAATAAAGTTTATTTTATTTCCAACAAAGTATTATCAGAGTGAGGTTGTGAGAGATTTCTTGAAATTTTAAATCTCTTAAAATTCTAAATATGCTCTGTAAATGTGGCTTTGACTGATCTTCCATATCAGAAAAGAATTATTGAGATTGAGAGTGTAGACAATTTGTTTCCAACCTACTATTGTTGTATATCAAATCGAAGAGCTCGACGAGACGAACACGTTATCGCGAAAGTCATCTTGGTCGAAGTCCGAACGTGTCGCCGGAAGTTTGTTGCCAGAAATTAAGCCAATTCACCCAGTTAAGCCGAGCCGCTAAGCCTGTTGACCAAACCGTTAAAATTATTTGACCGAGTAATTGACTCAGCTGTTGACCCAGTCGTTGATCTATGTTGACCTTTGACCAAAAAATTGACTTTGACCGTTAACGTTGATTAAGTCGATATACCAGTCAATCTTAAGATTTTCGACATTTGGATCCATCTATGTAGTCGAAATTATGAAAATCTTATTCTATTAAGAGCTATGGCTACCGATAGTCTAATATCTCTTTAAGTTCCACTACTTAAAGGTAGTAACTTTGATAATTGGACTATCAAAATGAAAGTGATGAGGACATAGAAAGCACGAGAGTATGGAATGCGGATCCTATCCAAGTTCCCATTGGTCCAGTTACAAGAGCACGTGCAAAAAAATTTCAAAATGCATTAAGTGGATTGATTTAAGGGATTGGGGTTCAGGTATGCACGTGGAGGTCCATTAATGGAGATGAACGAATTTCTAAGGCCTTAACAAACTTGATTCAAGTTCATGAAAGTCTATAGGTACATATGGAAGGGAAATCTGATATGTAAAAACTTGAACGCCAAGTCATAGCTTATTTTCCTATTTTAATTATTAGTTTTCCAAAACTATTTAGTTGCTGTTTCCTTTTCTTTAGTGGTATATAATAGGTTGAAAATTAAGAGAATAAAATCAGATTGCCTACCATGTAATTAGGGACGAATTTAGGTTAGCTATTTGGGTTATTTTTCTACTTTCCTTTTCTGATTTTTGATAAGTTACCTTAGATGTTTTTATGGTCTTTTTAGGATTAAAATTTCGTGGCCTAGTCCTATATAATGTACACTTTTCATTCAATAAGAACAGATTACAATTCATTAAAAATTAAGAGCAATTTCTCTTTGGTTCTTTGAAAACTTATTTGAACTTATCAGATTTCTCTGTGGCATTCATCCCTTGACTTATCAATCGAGTTTTCCATTATTGATTATGGCGTCTTCCTTATACCAAGGTTCACATCTCTTTATAGGTGTTGGGTCAAGGTTTTTCATCCGAATCTGATTGTAGAACGGTCCTAGGCATCATCCTTGTTTCGGGTTTCGTCACAAGTTGGCGGGGTTCATATCAAAAAGTACTCCTCGGAGAACGTTATATTTAGGAGGTTGTGAAGAAAGGCTATGAAGATCTAAGAGATGAGTGATCCTCAACACAAAATGATAACTTAAAAGATTTAAGAAAAAGAGACAAAAACGCTCTCCCCTATTCTATCAAGCCTTAGATGACGATGGGTTTAAGAAAATCTCAAGTGCGACCTCCGCCAAGGAAGCATGGGAGAAACTTCAAGTCTTTTACAAGGGAGATGATAAAGTTAAGAAGGTTCGTCTTTAAACTCTAAGCAGAGAGTTTGATTCGCTGCACATAACAGAGACTGAGTTAGTTTCAGATTATTTTTCAAAGTTTTAGCTATTTCTAATCAAATGAAAATAAATGGTGAGAAATTAGAAAATGTTGCAATCATAGAAAAGATTTTCTGATTATTAGATCTAAAGTTCAAGAGTATTGTTATTGTCATTGAAGAAACTAAAGATTTGGGAGTGATAACTGTAACACCTCCTAGTTTAACTATATTGTCATATACAGTCAAACTATGAAGTATTATTCTCTCTTAAATCATATTTTTAGTTTTATAAAAAGGTGGAAAAACTTAAACTTTCCAAAACTTTTAAACAAAGTAACTGCATGACATTTCTTATTAAAAATATCTTTACTAAATGTACAATTGAAAGAAGTTTTCACCAATCTATTTTGCCGTCAGTAGTAGTATTTACATTACACAAAAATATCTCAAACAAAAATATCGTCCACAGGTCAGACTCTTCCATATTTGTATAATCATGGAGATAAAAAGCAAGCCAGACAACCAACTACTCAATACTAAAACATGCTCCCTCATCTACATCACAAGACTAAAATGAACTAAAGTTCACTAAGTAAAAACTATGCATACTTATGTATGCTTTAAAACCTCGTCAAGTTCCCATTGGACATTTTTTTTTTCTTAAACATTTGAGTTTATGTATTTTCTTTAAAAAAAATACTCATCGTTAGGCTCCTTAATACAATACTAGTCCCGTAAGTCGATAGGTCGTGATAATATTGGGTAGAAATTCTAACCAAGAGTAAAAATAAGATACGACCATTATGTGAGACTTTTGAAAACTCCTTTCCTCATCAAAAGGGTATCCCACACCGCATTAATATTGTCCCGCTTCAATGAGACACATCATAAGATCCGCAAGTCCTGCTTTAACGGGAGAGTCTGTATCAACAGACTTACTTACTCAGCTCTGACAAACTAACAATTGTCAATAAAACTTATCTTATAAAATTAGTACAATGGTACTCATTTATAAATACTCGAAAATGAAATTCTCAATTTTCATACAAGATATGTCATGCACATACCATTTCATAACTTTCAAGAATAAGTTTCACATAATGACAATTCCTATGTAATTCTTGTGATACAGTTGTAAGTCTTTACTTACCTCATGTCCTAGCTAGGAATTGATAGTGGGAAAAGTCAATATCATCTGGAGATTAGTGTGCTAATTATCTGTCCTAAATTACTATTATTCAAGATGCACATTTTACTAAAGGAATGCACCAAACTACTTGAATAAGACTGAAATCAGAACTATCACTAAATTAGAAAACTTGATCTTAAAATGACTCGGAAGTATACAGATCACTTAGGTACTTAGCAGCCAATAATTAGCATTGAAAACCTGTTCAAAAGTAGTAAAATATGAATGCTAATTCATTAGTACAAAAATGGTCCAAAATGGCACATAATTTTTTAAAACTAGTTCATTTGCATCTAAATGGTGCTATTTTATTTTAAAAATATTTGGACAATACTTTCCCTATTTTAAAGACATTTTCACATGATTAAAATCATGATTTTAAACCTGTAATAATATTTTACAAGTCAATTCCCACATATATATATATCAAAAGAAACATCTAGGATAACATAAAAATACATTTCAAATCTTTTTTGGTTTGGACATGTTTAAAACAATTTGTGCACTTGTCTATGGCTGCAAATGGCAAATAAATTAATAGAATAAATAATAGAATCCATGACATATCTGTTGCAAGTAGAAAAAATCAGATTACAAGTATAAAAAGCTTAATACACTAACGGAAACACATGAATCCATAATTAAAAAATTGAAATTGAAATAAAATAAAATAAAATAAAACAACAATACAATTTGATTATAATAATGTGTATATATTTGTCAAGAAAATTATTTGCTGCACTACATCTAGCTAATTGATACTAAAATATAAAATATCAATATTAATGAACTATATATTCATAAGTTTTTCTTTTTAATGTCAGTCTAATGTGACTGAATAGAAAATAAATTGGATTACTTTTACTTGGCTAAACATGTACGGAAATAAGTCGCTGACACCAATTTATAAACATCGTCAATTCAAAAATTTTAAAACAAATAATAAATCTCGAAAATTCACTCCTCTATTAATAGACCAAACATGCACGCCTCAAAGTCCCAAAATAAATCCGATAATTCTTAGCTAAGAATTGTTTTTTAATCCTCTCATCAAACAAAAACCTATCACTATTTTATTGCGTCAATCAACTAAAATTAAACACTCCTCGTCTCTAGTGTTTACCAAAACCCTGATCAGTCTCACAGACTCACAAACTAAGATTATAATGAAAATACAACCAAATGAACACTCATGCATGTTTTATTATCAACGTAAAACGAAACCAACTAATCATGATCATTATCGACCATTAATCAATAATCCAACACATAGACGTCATGCTCTTGAATAATAGCGTCCCCAGAAGTGGTGTTTAAAGGAGGAGTCCTCCTGACTTGAATATATCCTCTGGCGAACCGGAAAAGCCTGCTTTCTCCGACAATCGGCATTTCCCTAACGGCCGTAAAGACGACGTTATGTCCCAAGATGCTAAGAGTGCTGCCGTTATACTTCCCTTCCGTGAAGACATAATTGAAAACCATTAAAAGTTCCAAAGAGGATTGCGACGCCGAGGAATAGATTCCCTTGATCTTCCCAGAAGTGATGGTCCACGGAATACCATGAAGGCGGACAATTTCACGGAAGAATAGGTTGGCAACCTTACTAGCATCTGCTGTGCGCTTGCAAGGAATGAAATGTTCCATTTTTGAGAATCGATCAACAACCACAAAAATGGAGTCAACATGACGAACCGTCCTGGGTAGTCCGAGAACAAAGTCCATAGAAATGTCCTCCCAAATGTTCTCAGGGATAGGTAAGGGAGAGTACAAGCCAGTGTTTTGAGTAGAACCTTTGGCAGCCTGGCAAATGGGACAGCGTTCCACATACTTGGCAGTGTCACGCCGTAGATGGGGCCAATAGAATCGAGCTTCGTGGGAAGCGATGGTTTTTCTCGTCCAAAGTGAGCTGAAAACCCACTATCATGAAGTAAACGCATAAGGTGCTCTGGAAGGGATGTTTGAGGTAGACATAGTTGTACTCCCTTAAAGAGATAGCCTTGCTGAATATGCACCAGTAGGAGTACACTGATTCCAAATATCTTTGAAATCAGTGTCATCACGGTAGAGGTCTTTGATTGTGTCGAATCCCAGCATTTTAGAGTGCAGAACAGTAAGGAGAGACCCACGTCGAATAAGAGCATCGGCTACTCGATTTTGTTGTCCAGCCCTGTGTTTAAAGAAAAAAGTGAAGCATTGCAAGTAAAGGACCCAACGAGCATGCATTCGGTTAATGGTCTTTTGGGAGTTCAGGAACTTCAAAGCATGATGGTCACTATGCAAAACGAATTCGTTTTGTAAGAGATAGTGCTCCCAATATTGCAACGCGTGTACCACTGCATACAACTCTTGCTCATAGGTAGACCATTTTTGGTGAGCCTCACTAAGTTTTTCGCTGAAAAAGGCGACGGGACGACTCTCTTGCATGAGAACGGCTCCAATCCCAAGCATGGATGCATCACTTTCGACTTCAAAGACCTTACTAAAATTAGGGAAAGCTAGTACAGGAGCGGAAATCAGTTTGTCTTTGATGATACGAAAGCTCACTTCTTGTTCATGACCTCAATTAAAACGACCAGCTTTCAAACAGTTTGTAAGTGGTGCCGTAATGCTACTAAATCAGCGAATGAGCCGCCTATAAAAGGTTGCAAGTCCGTGGAAACTGCGAACCTCATGTATATTTGTTGGTGTTAGCCATTCGTTGATAGCTTGGACCTTGGCATCATCAACTTGGACGCCCTGGGAGCTAACAATAAATCCCAAAAACAATAGGTGGTCAATCATAAAATCACATTTGTTCGGATTCAAATAGAGTTTATGAGTTCGAAGGGCCGCCAATACGTCCCGCAAATAGTCTAGATGCTCTGCTTCATCCTTACTGTAAATAAGTATGTCGTCAAAATAGACAACAACATATCGGCCAATGCGCGAATTCAATACTTGGTTCATAAGGCGCATGAACGTGCTGGGCGCATTGCTAACACCAAAAGGCATGACAAGTCATTCGTAAAGCCCTTCTTGTGTTTTGAAAGATGTTTTTCATTCATGCCCGTGTTTAATCAAAATTTGATGATAGGTGCTTCTCAAATCTAATTTGGAGAAGACTCGAGAACCCGTACGTCTATCAAGCATGTCATCTAAGCGGGATATTGGGAACGATATTTAATCGTTATTTTGTTGATGGCTCTACTGTCAATACACATCTGTCAGTTGCCATCCTTTTTTCGGGTTAGAAGGGCAGGAATGACACGCGGACTCAGGCTAGGGTGGATTAATCTTTTCTGAAGTAGGTCATCAACTTGTCCTTGTAAGATACTGTATTCCTTAGGCCCCATTCGGTAATGAGCAAGATTAGGAAGGGTAACACCTGGCACGAGATCAATTTGGTGTTGAATGTCTCTCATAGGAGGTAAATTGGCAGGTAATTCAGCAGGGGTTATCTCAGTAAATTCTTCCAGGAGTTTAAGAATAGGAGGAGGAAACTCTTTACTCATCGAACTGGTTTCCTTGAGCATGAGGATAATAATTGTTTGACATTCCTTTAGGTGTTGCTGAAACTCGGGATCACTAACAGTGAACAGTTGCGTATCAGAGCTTTGCAAACGACCTGGCTGTTCTGATGCCATGGGAAGGAGTTTAATGGTTCGTGAACCTTAAAGGAATTCATAAGTATTCTCCCTGCCACGGTGGATAGCATCCCCGTTGTATTGCCAAGGTCGGCCAAGTAACAAGTGGCAAGCGTCCATATCAAAGACATCACAAGGTACCTCATTTTTATAGCTTTTTCCAATAGAGAAAATGACTCGGCAACACTCAATTACATGAGCTTCAGTCCCTTTTTTGATCTAGCCGACTTTGTATGGTTTCGGATGCCTCTCAGTAGGCAATCCAAGGGCGCGAACCAGAGCCTTAGAAATCACATTCTCGCTGCTTCTGCTGTCGATGATTACTTCACAGACCTTCCCACTGATTGTTCAACGAGTCCGAAAAAGCCTATGTTTTTTATTCGGGCCAGTTTGTCGAGGCGATAGTAAAAGTTTCTAGACAATGCAGATACCAGGTTTGCCAGCATCACATTCAACCAGTTCTACTTCAGGTTGGTTCGCTTATACCTGATCAGAAAGGTGTTCGTTAGGGATTTCCTCAACCATATTGACAAATCGCCTCATGTGGCATTCATTAGATTTATGCCCTGTCTGATTGCATTTGTAGCAACGAATATGGAGAGGTTTTGCATATGGGTTTGGAGGGAATTGGGTAGTGTTTGGTGGCAGATGAGTGAGGTTTGAAGTGGAAATTTTTGGTTTGCTCTTGTAGGAAGGTCGAGGTGGGCTGGTTTGTGTTCGGATGGGGTGTGGGGAATTCGGAGAGTTCGGGAAAACTGTCTAGTTGGTGGATGTAGAATTTCTTTGGTTGAAGGGAGCCCTTGAGTAAGTTATGGTTAACTGACTCTCAATTCGTTGTGCTTGTGAAATTATCTCGCCTAGGTTCTGAGTAGCTTTGACCTCTAGACGATCTTGAATGGAGTCTTTTAATCCAAAAATATAACAGGAGATGGTGTGGACTTCGGGCTCTTGCAAGTTGATCCTGGCACTGAGGCAATTAAACTCATCGATATACCCTTTAATAGTCTGGAATCGTTGGTTACAAGCCTGAAATTGTTTATAAAAGATATGCTCATAGTCCTCTCGTAGAAACCTCTGCTTCATCAAGTTCCTCAGCCTATACCAGGTGCGTATAGTAGGCCGTCCCTCTCGGTATCTACTTTTAGTTAGTTAATCCCACGAGGCTATTGCCCCTCCTGTCACGGACATCACTTGTCACGGGAGTCACATCGAGGCATAAGTGATCCCACCCAGCGTGGCATCTGGTGAGGAGTCCGGGCTAGCCTAATCACCCAAAATTCACATATATTACAAAAAAATCAATTTTTTCCGACGGACTAAAGTTAGCTTATTGGAAAAAGTGATATTTAGTGACGGTTTAACCGAATCCTGTCGGCAAATGATGGTCTAAAAATCAACTTTTCGGACTTTTATACCGACGGACTACTCGTCGGTATATTGAACTTTTCGTCGGTAAAAAGTATGTGAAAAAAACTTGAGTTTGTGTTGTCATTTTATAAAAATATATTAACCGACGGGTTTGTGTTGTCCGTCGGTGAAAATCTTCCTTTAACGTTAAAACACGGTCGTTTTTATATAGTCATATTTTTTAAAAAACATTCACCGACGAAAAATATTGACCCGTCGGTAAATGTTATCTTATTAACTTACCCTAAATCATACTTTTCTCACTTCATTCTCAGTCGCTTTCTCTCTCTTTCTCTCTTTCGTTTCATTCTCAGCCGCTTCCTCTTTCTCTTAAAAATCCTTTTAAACTCTCTCTTAAAAAAATCTCTCAGTAAGAATTTCTAAGTGATATTCTCCCAACCTTTCATTTTCATTTCCTCCCTCTTTGTCTCTCTCTCTCTCTCTCTTTCTCCGGTGAAGATCCCAAATCTCCTTCTTAGTTTTTGCCGAAAAAACCCATCGGAGCTTTACAGTTTCTCCTAATTTATTTGATCCCGAATAATAAATTCAATTCTTCTTTTTTTTCTTTTCATTTTTTTGTTTGTGACTCAATATTGTGTTTGATGGTTTTTTTCTCTGTTTGATCTGATGCGCTTAGAATTTTGTGATTTGACTGGTTGTTTTTGTCGAATTTTGTTGGATGTGGTTTGATTTTGTTCTAAATTGTTCGTTTAATTGTTAAATTAATTGTTATTATAGAAAATTTATATATTTTGGTTTTGATAGATTATTTGGATTGAAAAGGTTTGGATTTGGCTTGGGGATTAAGATCTAGGTAGTTATGAATTAGATCCGTTGACCTATTTTGGTTCAAAATTAAGGTAAGGAATTTTTGGATTTGAATCAGAAATTGGCCAAAAGTTTGGGACTTAATCGTTAATATATGTAATTAATTATGAAATCTGATTTAAATTTAATTAGTGTGAGAGTTTTATATAACTCTGAAGGTTGAATTTTGTTCAAATACTCTTAAAGTATTTGCTAAATTTAGAGACTGTTTTCTATAATCAGAAATTGGCCAAAAGTTTGGGACTTAATCGTTAAATTTATGTAATAATTTTTGATTGCTTTTAGGTTCACTGATTAGGATGTTATGGATATAATCAAAAAGTGGATAATTCGATTATGATGGGTTCTTGAAATCTTAGCTTGAATGGCTTTGAATTAATCCTAAAAATAGAATTTTGCCACCTAAAGTACTTTATGAAAGTTGGAGAAAATAATGCTTATATTTCTTCCGAAGAGCAGGATCAAAGTAAATGCTTATCATCTTATAATATGATTCCATACATATGGTGCGCAAGATCAATCGAGTATTGACTTGATCATAATTAAAATAAAGAGAAAAAAAAACTATGACAATAGCTGCTGGTATTTAGGACAACAATTTTTCTTTTGTTATTAATTTTTCTTTTTTTTTTCCTTAAAAGTTGGAATTTTCAATTCTTAATCCTAAAGATACAATTACAAATCTCATGATTCATTCATTTTTATGTAATTGGGAATTCATAATTTTTCGGGAAAAAAAAAAGAAAAAAGGAAAACTATTGCTTATACCAAGAGATGCATGAAATATGAAACTCCAAAATTATTCTTGGTGTGTATAATTATTTTCATTATAAAACTAGAAAGTTTGTTTGTTCTCTAGTTACCTGGCGAGCTCCACGCATGGAAAGATTTAGCTATTTTTTTTTTTCTAGGAAAAAATTTAGCTATTGATTGTTGTCTATGTCGACATATCATCAAACACCTTGTATCAATATATCTAGGGAATTGATATTTTGAGTAGCTATTATATTAAATTGGTTTCGTTAATTTTTTGACTAGTTAGGTTATGATTTATTATTTATGACTATTAGAATATGTCACTGATCTATAAATCTTTTTTCTTTGTTTTCTCTTCTTCTTTTTTTCAATGTAGTGATTTTGTCATAATAATGTGCACACACTTGGTTGCTAATGCCGTGTATGCACATATATGCACACACTTAGTAACAAGTGCTGATGAGCCCTATAGACTACTTTGAGAGTCATCATCTCAAGTCGACTGGTTGGCGGAACGAGTACACACAGGAGAAATATGTAAGAATTTGTTCTATTTGTTTAAAATATTTAGTTTATGTATTAAATATATAAATTACTTTAATTTTTATTTTATTTTATAGGCAGTGATGGTTACGTTTAGGGTAGAGGTGCTCACTCAAACTCAGGCTCGTGCTTTGTCTGAGTTTGGGGATGCTGCCTCGTCTGTTGAATCTGTGGTGGGGCCAGAACAGGTCGATAAGTTTCAGATCATGTCCCAGGCTCTAGAGACTAGATCTAGGTGGCAGAAAGGGTTGAGAGTGCTTCCTCGGCTGAAGAGTGTAAGAGGACCGAGGACTGCCAGCAGAGACAAGTCGCTGAGACCATCGCCACCTTGAAGCAACAACTGGCTGAGAAGGATGCAGAGCACACACGATGGATCGATGAGACTCAACGGCAGATGGCCGAGAAGGAAGCGAAGAACCAATGCTGGCTCGAGGAGACTCAGCGGCAACTCAACGAATGAAACCGGATGCTTCAAACCTTAATTGTAAAACTCGGCATCGAGATGTTACCTCTTCCAACATAGATAATGTAGACATTTGTTTTTCCCTATGTTGTAATTTTAGAAGCAGTTTATACATTTTTTTTATTTAATAAAATTTATATTATTAATTTATCTCATTTGATTTTTTTATATTAATTAAAGAAATTATCTATTTATTTAATTATTAATTAATAATTAGTTAAATAATTAATTTTTTCAATAATTAAAAATTTTGCCGACGTAAAAATACATCGGTAAAATTTTTTTCAAAATTCTTGAAATACCTTCATCGACGCATTTTGTCGTCAGAAAATGTATTTTGATTTTTTTCCAAATTTTGAAAAATACTTTTGCCGATGCGTTTATATATCGGCAAATGTATTTTTATTCATTTTTTTTAATTTAGAAAATACTTTTGCCGACGCGTTACTTCATCGGCAAATGTATTTTTAATTTATTTTAATCTTTTTATATAGACTTTCGCCGACGGATATTTTTCGTCGATGATTGGTTAATTAAAGTCAAATTTCTGGGATTATTTCGCCAACGGAAAACTTTCACCGACAATAATAAAGCGTCGGAAAAAGTTAAACACATGTCGGTGAATATGATTTTTGCCGACGACTTTTAATTTTCGTCGGAAAGTGATTTTTAGCGACGATCTTTTGCCGATGACGATTACCGACAATAAAATACATCGGTAAAAGGTCAAATCACTTTTGCCAACGCATTTCAAGACTCTCACCGACGCAAAAATGTGTCGAAGAAGGTCTTCTTTCTTATAGTATAAGCAACATCGACTAGTTTTGCCCTGCCTTAGGCTCATCAAGGGAACAACTCTAGCTCCCAACTATTTTGTGTAGGTGGGGACAATTCCCACACACCTTCGGAGTCTTCTGGACCAGTCGATCATGTCAACGCGCAATTTGTTCTGCCTATTACTTTGTAGGGGATTACAAACCCTTTCCCACTGAAAATATGCACAGTCTCGTGCATGAAACCATTACGCCGAAATGCTCTACCTTGCCCACCTATTCAATCGGTTCATGTAATCATATTGTGAACATGCACCAATGCTGGCGCTCGGCATAGACGCAGTCTCACCACTGCCTTATAATTCGTTATGGCCTCAATGAGGTTTGATTGTATATTGGTGATCTCTATCCCATGGAACACGATAATGTCTCGCTACATCTGGCGCTTAGGCTCTGATACCACTTATCACGGGCATCACTTGTCACGAGAGTCACGCTGAGGCATACGTGATCCCACCTTGAGCGGCAGATATAAGCAACATTGACTAGTTTCGTCCTGTTTTGGGTTCATCAAGGGAACAGTTCTAACTCCTAACCAATTTGTGTGGGCAGGACAATTCCCATATATACCTTCGGAATCTTCTAGATCAATTGATTATGCTAACGCACAATTTGTTCTGCTTTTTACTTTGCAGGGGTTACACCTCCTTTAAATTTGTACACGATCATTTTTACCTATCTTCGGGTACATCTGTGTATTCAAAGAGACTTAAAGCTGTACGAATCCAGTCAAGGAACTCTTCAATTCCACAAGTCCCATCAAAAGTAGGTATATCCGTCTTAAGCTTATAATCATAGGAATTAGATGTGAGATTTTGAATCTGACCATACCTTGGAGTGTTTGTGACCCAGGCCTCAAAGTCATCATCCGAGTCGACCCCTAGAGTTCTGCGATTACCGCGTCGGTCATGCTCAAAATGATGTCTACCATATCGTCCAAACTTGTCCTTGTCTGGTTGTCGGTTCCAGTAAAAATAGTTCGCCATTTACTCTCAAGGTCGACGTTCTACCCGCTCGTTATTCCACCAATGCTGACCAGTCGCATCTTTTGTGTAAATTCGTCAAATCGTTGTTGGCTGTCACGGGTGTAGGTATCGAATCGCTACTCCATCCTATCAATGGCCGCCCAAAGGGCCTTCGTCCCATGTTCGTCGACATCGGAACGGTGCCCAGCTTCATTAGAGGTGGTCATTGAACTTGAAGGTTCACCTTCGTCTCTGATACCACTTAATGCAGCGAGCCGGTAAAAGAAAGTACTCAAGTATGTAAAAAGAGCTAGCTGCTCTGAAACTGTTATTCTTAGATCAAAACCATAGTAATGGGAAAGTCAACTCTACTTTTCTCTCATCACCGCTCCAGCCTATATACTGGAATATATTCACTTGGCGACAAAAGAGCAAAATGGTTTAAACAAAATAAACATAAAGACAAAAAATTAAAACGATGCTACAGTTATTCTGGACTAATGACAAAGACTAAAACGAGAAGAAACGACAATGCTAGCAACAGAGGCAGCGACATCAAGCTCCCCTGCATCATAAGTTCTCATGGTACCCATCATTGTATGCAGGAATGGAGAGATTCAAGAGGGACAAAATGGTAATTAGTGAGATTATGGTCATCAAGGTTAGGATAGTATTTTGGCCATGGTATTGGTCGCTAGCTAGGAGAAAAGCTTATGAATCTAATGGGGTATTTTAATTTGTAATTCTAGGTAGTTTATCGTGAATATGTATATGTGAAATATTGACACAAAATATATACACAATATTGTAGTATATTTTTTTGGCCCCTTATATGTATAGTAAAATCTTATTTTATAAATTATGAGTGATTAAAATTAATTAGACATGTAGTATTTATCAGTGTATATATACGCGTGTAAAGTACGTAATCTTTTTATTTTATTTTATTCTCCAACTAGTAGGAAAAATGATTTTTACTCCTTGACACGTTTTGGATCGAAGTTATTAATAAAGAACCTGTCTACTTCATTGTCAGTTTAGGGGCCGGATGCAGGTATTTTATAATGACTTTAGAGTAAAAAATTGCAACAAATTGACACTCAAAATTCTTGACTTCAAGTGATAATGGTTGACAAGGATCATATAAAGTAAACAACATTGTATAACAAAGTCAACAATATATATCAGTTTTACTATGTAAGATAATGTACTTTCTCTATATATCAGTTTTACTATGTAAGATAATGTACTTTCTCCCCACACACCCCCCCCCCCCAAAAAAAAGTCAACCATATATGGTAGTATAATATGTGTAACGTATCTTAAAGAAAATCTCTTATCATTAATTATCTTTGTCAACTCCGTATAACAATAGTACAGTTTATAAAGCAATATTTATTTAGCCTAATTTCTCAACAATATTTGGTGAAGTTTATTGCCAATTTGCAAGGAACAAAAATGCAAAAAATTGGCTTGTAGGTATAGCATCATGTGTGATCAAAATAAGAATATCTGATCATGTGAAAGATGATCCATGACGAGGCGACAATCTGACCTTCGCATATCAATTTGGAATATACAAGAATAGCTACTCACCCTAAACTCAATTGACGAAGAGACTATAGGTTGGTCGGACAGCCCTATGCATGCCGACCTGCACTGATGTTATCTGCATGGCAATTCGAGAGCTGGTGCTCTAGCCTCGAATCCAATTTTTCACGCTCGTACGATGCACGCATCGAATTGGATGTTCATTTCATTCGTGAAAAGCTCGCAGTCAAGGAGTTAGATGTTTGATATGTCCCTACTGAATATCAACTTGCTGATATTTTTATAGAGCCTGTTTCCAAGAGACACGATCACACTGGTGGTACCGTTTAGAGGGGGCGTATTGAAGATAATCAGTCAGTCGAATTTCAAAATCAGTTGTGTATGTTAATTGACTTGTTATAACAATTACGTCAGTGGCTGAGCCAAAACTTTTTTTGAGTGGGGGCATACATAGTAAGCCAATTTGTTTTTTTTTTTAACTCTTTTTTTCCCTAATTTTTTCCTTCATATACTTTTCCTCTCTAAATGAACCAATTGAGTTCTTAAATTTAATTTATGTAAAAAAAATATGTATGAGTTTTAGAAACGGAGCAGTTTTTTTTCTTACTCCTACGTGAAAATAATTGCAGTTATTTCATATTTAATTAGATTTTTTTCAATAAAATAATAAGGATATAATTGAAGTTTTAATTATCAAGAGGGGCCTTAAGTTGAATTTTTCTAAATATTTGCGTGTGAATCTTAAAAGTTTAAAAGTTGAGAGGCAGTAACCGGGATCATTAATTGAAATTTTAATTTTTAGTGGGGGAATATTTTGAATTTTCTTAAAATTTACAGATGAAATTTAAAATGTTAGAAATTTAAGGAGGAGCAATTGCCCCCTCTCGCTCCCTCCTCCCTTCGCCACCGAGTTACGTAGATGTTAGAGCTGGTTATTAATAATCTGTTAAAAATTGGTTAGGTACATTATATCGTTAAATTTCTGAAAATTTCAAATTAATCTCATGACGTGTAAATTTCATTTTCTAATTAATCTATAAAGGAAGGAAATCAAGACCATAAAAGAAGAAAAATAGAGATTAAAATAACATTAAAGATTCAAATTAATAATAAGAATGTGTAAATATTTGCGAGGAAAATAATCTGCACGCACGATACATGTTCTTCATAAAGAAATATAATTAATTATGAGTAATAATTAATGAACCATATATTCATCAATTTTTCATTTAATTTCTGTCTGATGTGACTGAAGAGAAAATAAATTGGGATTACTTTTATTTGGCTAAAAGCCTATGAAAATAAGTCGCTGATACAAATTTATAAACATCTTTACTACAAATAAAAAGATAAATCACAAATAATAAATCTCGAAATTCACTCCTCTGGTAGACAAAAACACGCGCACGATTTATATTGGAGTGCCAAAATAAATCTGATAATTCTTAGAAATATATTTCATCAAATCCAAATTAATCTCCATTTTATTATATCAATCATCTAAAATTAAACACTCCTTGTCTGTAGTCTGTACCAAGACCCTGATCACAGACTCACAAACGAAGATTATAGTGAAAATACAAACAAATGAACAATCATGCATGTTTTATTATTAACGTCAAATTAAACCAACTGATCAGGATCATGATCGACCATTAATTAATAATGCAAAACATAGACGTCGTGCTCTTGCATAATAGCAACCCCAGAAGTGGTGTTTAAAGGAGGAGTCTTTCTTGTCACGACCCAAAACCCGGGCTAGTGGCAAAAGGAGAATTTCACTTGGTGGGAAATTCCTTAATTTATTTGAAAAGTGTCAAAAGTTTTAGTTTTTATAAAATCAGTCCATTTAAATAAAAACATTTGGAATTCCATCCCGTGAACCACTCCCACAGTTCGTATACACCACTAAACCTAGATTGAATGATCACCTAAAAACATGAAATTAATTTTAAAACCAATCATCATCATCATCATCCACCACAGATATCCAATAACAGGAAGGCATGCATAAGTTTACAGACAATTTGAAAGCAGTAATCATGGTTCAATGCTAACACAAAAATCCAAATAGTCCAAAGACTATGATCTCAAACTTCTAGCATTACCAAGAGGC
>JXTB01000516.1:0-22821 GCA_002914805.1 Parasponia andersonii | reverse complement strand
GAACAAAACTTTTGCAAATTAGTCCCCATAATATTTTATCCGGAAAATTGGTAAAATGCCCAAATTACCCTCGAAAATTCCGGGTTTTTACATTTCTGACTTGAACATAGCCTCTGGCAAACTGAAAATGCCCGCTCCCTCCAACAATCGGCATCTCTCTAACAGCCGTAAAGACGGCGTTGTGTCCCAAGATGCTAAGAGTGCTGCCATTATACTTCCCTTCTGTGAAGACATAATTGAAAACCATTAAAAGTTCCAAAGAGGATTGCGACGCCGAGGAATAGATCCCCTGAGCTCTTCCCACGGGCTTGGAGTTTGGATCCTGTCCCACGGTCAGCAGTTCGTCCATGACCACAACGAAACCGAAACCAGTCGAGGAAGTGTTTGTCGAGTCGGCCCTTGCGACTAGGACAGAGTTCGGTTTTGGGCTCCTGAAGGTGTCATGGAAGTAGAAATGGAGGTGGGTCAGGTTCTCTTGCTTGAGCCCTAGTATTTCGGGAGAAAGGTTCTCGTGGTACCCTTCATTGTATGCAAAGGAGAGGTTCAAGAGAGACAAAATGGTAAATAGTGAGATGATGGTCACCAAGGTTGCGATGGTGTTTTCAAGTGTTTTGGCCATGGTACGTAGCTAGCCAGGGGAAAACCTTATGCATCTAATGGGGGATATTTTAGTTTGTGACTTAAGCTAGTTGCATCCTATATATGTATATATAGGCATATAGCGGAATCTTTTTATTTCATTTTATTCTTCAACTAGTAGGAAAAATGTTCTTTACTCCTTTGGACGGGTTCTGGCTCGAAGTGCTAACAAGCATTTTTTTTTTTTTTTCCGCTGGAAAAATTCATTGCCAGATAACGGGATGTAGGTATTTTACATTGACTTTGAATAAAAAATTGCAACAAATTGACACTCAAAATTCATTTGACCTTGCTTTGTAATAAGATGGAATAATAGTTTGAATCTCACTTATTACCACACTTTTTTAATATGATAAATGATTTGTCAAATATTTATGGCAAATATTATCAAACGTATTAGGGGTAAGTGTTAATTCTCTAATTGAACTGTGGCATGTAGTATATGTAATAAATAATTCATAACACTATCCTAAAAAAAGTGTTCCTTTGACAAGTATTACGTAAAGTAAGCATAAACCTTGTAAAACAAAGTGAACTACATATCACTTTTACCATGTAGGAAAACTTACGTTCCGTAATTCACCCCCCACCCACCCCCCCCCCCTCTCTAAACTTTTGTTGCTATATATTAATATGTACAACACATCTTTAAGAAAATCTCGTCATTAATTATCATTGTCAACTCTGTATATAAGAGTTAATAAAGCAATACTTATTTAACAAAGAACTAATATTTGGCGAGTTTAGCACAAATTTGCAAACCAAAAAAAAAAGCAAAAAATTGGCTGGTGGGTATTGCACAATGCGTGATCCTGGATGATTGATCTTGAGAAGCACTACTAAAAAAGTAACATTCTACATCACTCATCACTTATACTATGTCTATGTCGTTTGTACGAAAAAACGACGTGGTATTAAGAGTACGTCATACTATACAAAAGCGACATGACATCAGAATATACCATACCATTTTTAAATTATGCGACGTGGCAGCATTAGATACTATGTCACTTTTAGGGTAAGCGAGGTAGTATGTCCAAAAAGGGGTAGGGGCTTCTACTAGCCACTTCATCGATTTGTACCTACAAAAAAATACTCCATCATGACCGTCCATTCAAAACCCTCAACCCCACCAAATCGTTCCCCAATCCTAATTAAAACAAACTCAAAATTTTCAATACATTCTCATTCAAACTCTACCCATTTCGAATTTCAGGTACCTCTCTCTCTTATTTCAATTTCTTTCATTTTTAGATCTTTGAAAATTTATATAATAGTCTTTTTTGATATTTTAAGTACAAATTCTTGAGGTTTCCGACCATCATCAATAATGCTTGTAAAATCTCGTTTTTTAAGGGCAAAAGGGTCTTTTGACCAAATTTTATTTAAAAAAAAAATTTCTTTTCTTTTCTTCTCCCTCACTCTCTCATCTGCACCCTCTCTCTCTCTCACTCTCTGCCTTTCGCCTTTCTCACACACAGCCAAGGGAACCACCCACCGCCGGCCCTCGTCGCGCCCCACCGCCGCACCCAGATGATGCGCGCTGCCCAGCCGAGCAGACTGCTGAAGCTCTGAGGTCCCCGGAGCGCCGCGTTGCCCCGGGAGGGAGCAAAGCTCTGCCATGCTTCTACCGCTCGTCGGCGAGAATTCCGACGACGAAAACTGCAAAACCAGCGGCGATCGAATCCTCTCGTCGTGAGCTTTCTCCAAGTATATATATCACGATCCTTTTTTGCCCGGATTAAAAGTTGCCATTTTTACGTAATTTTGAGCTCGTGTTCGACTTTTGATCCGACCGTTAGATTTCGTTTTTGTTATCATTTTTGGAATGTAATCGGAAAATAGTAAAGTTTGATATATATATTGACTATATTTGTTGATCGGCATGAAAAACCATATCTAACGGCTTAGATATTGTCTCATTTTGCGTGACACCGGTCCGGTGTTGGCCCGGACCCGAATTGGTCGAATTATATGTCTAATCTAGCTATTTTGGATGCTAGGAGTTCGGTAAAGAGGTTTGTTTGTCGATTCGAAGCTCCGTTGAGGAATTGATTTTTCACAAGTGAGTGATCGAGGGCCTGCAATTAGTTCTCGACCCTCTGAGTGATCGTTCAACGGCGTCTTGAGGACCCATTGGCGTGATATCACTATTCTAGTAAGGTAGGGGTTCAATTACCAAGTTTTATACTTATTTTAATTTAAAATATGCATTATGACCTATTTCTTGAAATGTCGATTTTCATGGAATTCAATGGTTTGATTGGACATTTGATAAATTTGTGAACTGTTGAGATATATTAGATTGTTCTGGGATTGGATTGTATGGTTTTTATGCAGGTTTAAAATTTTGGTTTTGAGAAAATACAGCTGTTATGCTGCCCGATTTTCTGTAAATCCCAGAATAATACCAAATGAGTATTAAAGCATGATTTTTTGAAATACTTGATGTATGGTTATTACACACTCTATGACATATTATACCTACCATAGGATCACGTACTTGAGTTCCATTTTAGTATCATGATATTTAGACGCTGGGGAGTTGCTGCAGCACTATATGAGAGACCTAGGCCTCTGTGCCGGATTTGCTGACACACCTTCGAGTAGTGTCAAGATACTGGATATCTCTATTACAGAGGTATTAAAGGACCGTGATGAAAGGACGAAAGCTCATGCATGTACTTGTACTTGGTTGATTTATGATATGTATAATGATGAACATGATTTCTAATGATTTTTGATTACTTTGCGAACTTATTTTATAAATGGATTTTGGAAAAGTGCTAACCATGCAGGTTTGAAAAGTTGCATTCATATCAAAAAGGGTAATTGAAATTCCTACTGAGCATACGAATACTCATCCCCTTTCTTTCCCTTCTCAGGTAATTTATAGTGCGATTTGGCAAACTCCGAGGTGGAGTAATCTAAGAAGAAGTTTACCCTAGTTTGTGGTTAGTAATTACTTAGATACTCACCTTAGACTTGTAATAATATTTAAGGCTCATATTTTGGATTTAGTCTGTATTATCTATGATGTCCACTGGTGATGACAATGTGATGCATATTAATGTTTTATTACTATTATTAACAGTTTATGTCTAGTGGTGATCACAAACTGTAGGAATTTAAAATTTGAACTATTTTTGTAAACTAGTTGTCGTTTTTCTAAAATTTTCTAAAATAAATTATTAATTTCCACTTGTGAAATTCTTTTTCTGCCACTGGCCTGGGGTTTGGGGCATGATAGAAGATTTTTGGTATCAGAGCTAGGTTTAATTACCTCGGATATGAGACCATTAGACTAGATTGTGACTTCTTTTTTGAAAGTAATTGCATCACTATCTCGCTAACACTTTGGCATATGAATGCAGAACTCTAATACCTTGAAGGAGAAGAATACTGAGGCAAGAGCCTAGAGCTGAAACACCTCCACAGCAACAGCAAACCCCTGACTCTTTGGCCGACTTATATAATGCTTTACGAGCATTATCGGGTCTGAGGATGGAACGAAACCCTGAAGCTCGTCAGGCTAGTTTCTTCAAGAACTTCATGAAGCTCAATCCACCATCATTATATGGGAGACCTGATCCCACCTCAGCTGAGAGATGGCTTTGAGATATCAAGAGGACCTTCACAACTATTGGGACGTAAGTAGAGTTCTAAGTAATATTTGCCACTTATAAGCTGACTGATGGAGCTATTAATTGGTGGGAGATAGTTAAGTTGACCCAGGACGTGACTGACATGACTTGGGAAGCCTTTGAGGGATTATTCAGGAGTCATTATGCTAATGCTAGTCATAAAGCTGCTATGATTAGAGAGTATGAACGAATCAAGTAGGGTGACATGATAGTGAATGAGTATTATGTGCAGTTTATAGAGTTGGCACAATATGCTTATGCACCCGGGACAGACCCTAACCTCCAGATTGTCAAGTTTATTGAGGCTTTGAGACCAGCCATCTTAGAGAAGGTTGTGACCCAACCCTTCAGCAATCTGGTTGACTTAGTTGCTGCAGCCTAAAAAGCTGATGCTTTTCTTAATAATCGGTCAGCAACGAGAGATCATTCAAGAAACAAAGGCAACGAGAGGAAAATGAACAAGAAGAGCCAAGGGCAATGGCAATGGCAGAATTCTCAGAATAGTGGAAGTAGTAACAGTAGTGACTTTTTAGGAAAAAGTCGCTATGGACCTTATGGATGCTTTACTTAAAGATCGGTCAACAATGAGAGATCATTCAAGAAACAAAGGCAACGAGAGGAAAATGAACAAGAAGAGCCAAGGGCAATGGCAAGGGCAGAATTCTCAGAATAGTGGAAGTAGTAACAGTAGTGGCTCTTTAGGGAAAAGTCACTATGGACCTTATGGATGCTTTAATTTTGGACAGCAAGGCCACCAGAAGAAAGCTTGCCCCTACCGTCAATAAGGATCTCCATTGTCTCAAGGAAGATCACAAGGAAGTCAGAGTGCCTCAGTTCCTTTTTAGGGCAGTCGGATGAGGCCAGTGCAATCTCATACCCAGTCTCAGGCATTCACTTCTAGTCCTTATCAGTAGCCTTATGGTTCTCAATACCAGCATCAGTATAGGCCACAAGGTTCAAGTTACAACCAAGGCTATACTCATAATTTTTTCCAGACTCCACAAAGTTCTAGAAACCAAGGAGGGTGTGGATATGCCAATACTGGTCCAGGAACTAGTAACAGTCGCCCAGGTCAAGGAAGAGGAAACAAGGGAAAAGGAAAAGCATCTGGTCAAGCCTATGCAGTTGGAGAGGCAAAGAAGACTCAGGACCACACTAACAGAGGTGTTGTTGATGGTATGATTCTTATTTCTCATTCTTGGGTTCATGTCTTATTTGATACCAGTGCTTCCCATTCTTTCATCTCCATGTTGTTTGCTCAAATGTTGGGATTGGAATGTTCTATGTTGGACCATGTATTGACTTTGGGAACACCTATGGGTGGAGTTACTGATGTTTCTACTATCTGTCATGGTTGTCTTGTTATGATTGATGACAAGAAGCTACTAGCAAAATTAGTTGTGTTACCTTTGCAACAATTTGATGTGATTCTCGAGATGGATTGGCTATCCAAGTACTGAGCAACCGTTGACTATTTCAACAAGAAAGTGACTCTCTTTCCAAAGGATAGGAATCCTGCTATTTACCAAGCTCACTTGAATCCTTTGAAACCGAGTCCTATTCTGAAAGCATGCATAGGGGGACGGAAGAAGCTAGAGTGCTATGAGAATTTATTTGCCATCGATGGTGAGATGGGAACAGCCGATCAGTACCCTTGGATATCAGTGGTTAGCGAGTTTCTAGATATTTTTCCCGAGGAATTACTGCGGCTACCACCTGATAGAGAGATCGAATTCTGCATTGATTTGATTCCCGGGGCTCAGCCAGCTTCTATTCCAGCCTATCGCATGACTCCAATGGGAATAACTGAGTTGAGAAGTCAGTTGGATGATTTTTTATCAAAGGGATTCATTAGGAGTAGTACCTCTCCATGGGGTGCTCCTATCCTATTTGCCAAGAAAGCTGATGGAATGTTTCAACTCTGTGTGGATTATAGAAAACTGAATCAGCTAACAGTAAAGAACAAATATCCTTTGCCAAGAGATGATGAACTATTTGATCAACTGGGTGGATCAAGATTCTTTTCCAAGATTGATCTCCGATCTGGTTATCATCATTTGAAGATCAGGGAAGAAGACATACTGAAAACTACAGTCAGGACTCGTTACGGTGACTTTGAATTCCTAGTTATGCCATTTGGTCTGACTAATGCTCCAACAACATTCATAGACCTTATGAACATGATTTTCAGACCTTATTTGGATCGATTTATGGTTGTCTTCATTGATGACATCTTGATCTATTCTAAAACTCGAGAAGGACATGCTAAGCACTTGAGAATTGTGCTTCAGACCTTGAGGGATCATCAACTTTATGCCAAGAGATCCAAATGTGACTTTTGGATGACAGAAGTGAAATTCCTTGGGCACGTTATATCTCATGAAGGAATTTCTATTGACCCTTCCAAGGTAGAATCTGTTGTAGGATAGGAAAGACCAAAGAATGTAACTGAGATAAGAAGTTTTCTTGGTCTAGCAGGTTATTACCGCCACTTTGTTGAGAATTTCTCGAGAATTGCAATGCTTTTGACAAAGTTGACGAGAAAGAATGTCAAGTTTGTATGAGATGATGATTGTGAAGTAGCTTTCGTAGAATTGAAGAGAAGATTAACAACTGCACATCTTCTTACTATTCCTAACAGTAATGAACCTTATGTCGTGTATACCGATGCTTTTGGTTCAGGATTGGGATGTGTCTTAATACAGAATGGCAAGGTAGTAGCTTATGCTTCCCGTCAATTGAAGCCACATAAGAAGAACTACCCCACTCATGATCTAGAGTTAGCAGCTATGATCTTTACTCTTAAGATATAGAGATTCTATCTGTATGGTGTGAAGTTTGAGATTTATTCTGACCATAAGAGTTTGAAGTATCTATTCACTTACTGAGACCTAAACTTAAGACAGAGAAGATGGGTTGAGTATATAGAGGACTGTGACTTCGAACTTCAGTATCATCCTGGAAAGGCTAATGTTATAGCTGATGCTTTGAGTAGAAAGTCTCATAGCATGTTTGCTTCGTTGATACTAGAAGATTGGAAGAATTTGGTTACCATTGGTGACTATAACTTAGAGTATAGTGAAAATGAGAAAATTGCTTGTATCAGTAACATTGTGGCTACACCATTACTTCTCCAGATAGCACAGCAAAGTCAATGGCAAGATCAAGAATTGAGAGTGGTCTGGAACCAACTTCAGAATGGTGAGCAGTTGGATGGTTGGAGTACCAATAAAGAAGGGTTTGTGCTTTTCAATGGAAGGCTAGCTGTAGCCAATGACCCTTATCTTAGAGAAACTATTCTGACTGAAACTCACAAGTCTAAGTTTGCAGTACATCCTGGTAGCACTAAGATGTACCATAATTTGAAGAGGCAGTACTAGTGGAAAGGTATGAAACGAGAGGTAGCTACTTTTGTGGCTAAGTGTATGACTTGTCAGTAAGTCAAGATAGAACACCAGATGCCAGCTAGTCTACTTCAGCCTTTACCTATTCTGGAATGGAAATGAGATAAAATCACCATGGATTTTGTGACAGGTCTACCAAAGACTCAAAGAAAGAATGATACTGTTTGAGTGATAGTTGATCGGATGACAAAGACCGCAAACTTCATACCGATCAGGATTGACTTTTCACTTACCCGACTTAGTCTTCTTTATGTGGATAATATTGTTCGCTTACATGGGATACCATCAAGCATAGTTTCTGACAGAGATTTAAGATTTACATCAAAGTTCTGGAGAGCTTTGTAGAGAGCATTGGGAACAGAACTGAATCTTAGTACAGCTCATCATCTTTAGACAGATGGCTAATCTGAGAGGACTATACAGATCCTAAAGGACATGCTTCATTCATGTATACTAGATTTTGGTGGAAGCTGGGATGATCGCCTATCATTGGTGGAGTTTGCCTACAACAGCTACCAAACTAGTCTTGGTATGGCTCCATATGAGGTACTATATGGGAGACCCTACAGATCACCCTTGTGTTGGGCTGATGCAGAGGAGCGTGTTACTCTTAGGCCTGAGCTAGTACAAGAGACTACCAAGAAGGTTAACAAGATCAGAGAAAGACTCAAGGTTGTTCAAAGTCGCCCGAAAAGTTATGCTCACACCTCAAGACGCGAGGTAGAGTTTGACATTGGTGACAGAGTATTCTTGAAAGTTACGCCAATGTGTGGAGTCACAAGATTTGGAGTTAAAGGGAAGTTAGCTCCAAGGTANACTTGAGACCGAGATGTATGAAAAGTATCCTCATTTGTTTAACTTTCAACTTGAGGTTGTACTTTGATTTATGTCTTGTACTTTGAATTTCGGGAAGAAATTCTTATAAGGAGGAGAGAATGTAAAATCTCATTTTTTTAAGGGCAAAAGGGACTTTTGACCAAATTTTATTTAAAAAAAAATTTCTTTTCTTTTCGTTTCCCTCACTCTCTCGTCCGCACCCCTCTCTCTCACTCTCTGCCTTTTGTCTATCTCACGCACGGCCAAGGGAACCAGCTGCCGCTGGCCCTCGTCGTGCCCCGTCGCCGTACGCAGATGACGCACGCCGCCCAGCCGAGCTGACTGCCGAAGCTCCGAGGCCGCCAGAGCGCCGCATTGCTACGGGAGGGAGCGAAGCTCCATTGTGCTTCTGCCGCTCACCAGTGCGAATCCTAGCTACGAAAAGCCACGAAACTAGTGGCGATCTAATCCTCTCGTCGTGGGCTTTCTCCAGGTATATATATGACGATCCTATTTTGCCAGGATTAAAAGTTTCCATTTTTACGTAAGTTTGAGATCGGGTTCGACTTTTGATCCGACCTTTAGATTTCATTTTTGTTGTCATTTTTGGAATGTGCTCGGAAAATTGTAAAGTTTGATATATATATTGACTATATTTGGTGATCGGCACGAAAAACCATATCTAACGGTTAGATTTTGTCTCGTTTTACGTGACACCAGTCAGGTGTCGGCCCGGACTGAACTGGTCGAATCATATATCTAATCTAGCTATTTTGGATGCTAGGAATTCAGTAAAGAGGTTTGTTTGTCGATTCGAAGCTCCGTTGAGGAGTTGATTTTTCACAAGTGAGCGATCGAGGGCCTGGAATTAGTTCCCGACCCTCCAGCGATCGTTTAAAGGCGCCTTGAGGACCCATTGGCGTGATATCACTATTCTAGTGAGATAGGGGTTCAATTACCAAGTTTTATACTTATTTTAATTTAAAATGTGTATTATGACGTATTTCTTGAAAATGTCGATTTTTATGGAATTCAATGGTTTGATTGGACATTTGATAAATTTGTGAACTGTTGAGATATATTGGATTGTTTTGGGATTGGATTGTATGGTTTTTAAGCAGGTTTAAAATTTTGGTTTTGGAAAAATATAGCCGTTATGCTGTCCGATTTTCTGTAAAGCCCAGAATAATACCAAATGAGTATTAAAGCATGATTTCTTGAAATGCTTGATGCATGGTTATTACACACTCTATGACATATTGTACCTACTATAGGTTTACATACTTAAGTTCTATTTTAGTATCATGGTATTTAGATCGCTGGCGAGTTGCTGCAGTGCTAGGTGAAAGACCTAGGCCTCTGTGCCGGATTTGCTGACACACCTTCAGGTAGTGTCAGGATGCTGGGTATCTCTATTACAAGGTATTACAGGACCGTGATGAGAGAATGAGAGCTTATGTATATACTTATACTTGATTAATTTATGATATGTACAATGATGAACATGATTTCTTATGATTTTTCAATACTTTGCGAACTTATTTTATAAATGGATTTTGGAAAGGTGCTAAGCATACAGGTTTAAAAAGTAGCATTCATATCAAAAAGGGTAATTGAAATTTCTATTGAGCATGCGAATGCTCACCCCTTTTCTTTCCCTTCTCAGGTGATTTACAGTGCGATTTGGGAAACTCCAGGGTGGAGTAATCCAAGAAGAAATTTACCCTAGGTTATGGTTGGTAATTACTTAGATACTCACCTTGGACTTGTAATAATATTTAAGGCTCATATTTTGGATTTAGTCTATATTATCTATGATGCCCACTGGTGATGATGATGTGATGCATATTAATGTTTTATTACTATTATTAACAATTTATGTCTAGTGGTGATCACAAATTGTGGGAATTTAAAATTTGAACTATTTTTGTAAACTAGTTGTCGTCTTTCTAAAATTTTCTAAAATAAATTATGAATTTCCACTTGTGAAATTCTTTTTCTGCCACTGGCCTAGGGTTTGGATCGTGACAATGCTGGGCACGAAAAGAGAGGCAAGGGAGGAGTAAAGCGACACTGTAAGGATTTAGGCAAATGATCATGAAGGTGATGATTCGGCATTTGGCTCTTAGAGGTGATGCAAAGCATCCATAGAGGTGCTTAAGATTTTCTAGAACGTTATTACCTAACATTGACCGAGCACATAGAGAGGAAGATAACACTTACAATATTGCGTCCTAGGAAAGCGATGTGGTCGCTTTCTATATAAGCGACGTGGTATCTCTCTAAAAATTGACTTGATAGGTTAGATATTTTGGCCTACCACGTCACTTTCTATACAAGCTGATAAGCCAGTATACCACGTCACTTTTTATACAAGCGATGTGGTAGGCTAGCATAGCACGTTATTTTTAAAGTGACATGGTATGATGTGATATCTTTTCAAAAGTGATATGGTAGGTCAAATATTTTGGCCTACCACGTCACTTTAAAGCGACATGGTAGGCTAGCATAGCACGTTACTTTTAAAGTAACATGGTATGATGTAATATCTTTTCAAAAGTGATATGGTAGGTCAAATATTTTGGCCTACCACGTCACTTTCTATACAAGCAATGTGGTAAGCCAGTATACCACGTCACTTTTTATACACGCGACATGGTAGGCTAGCATACCACATTACTTTTAAAGTGACATGCTATGAGGTCGCTTATGAAGTGACGTGATGTTTCTATCACGTCACCTTATAAGTGACGTGGAAAACGCTTTCTATAGTAGTGAAGGCAACAACCTGGCTCTCGTATATCAATTTGGAATATACAAGATTAGCTACTCACCCTAAACTTAATTGAGGAAGAGACTAAGGTTGGTTTGATAGCCCTTACATGTTGACCTGCACTGATGTTTTGTGCTTGGCAATTGATGCTAGTGTTCTAGCCGCGAATCTAGTTTTTCACACTCATACGATACACATCCAAGTAAATGTTCGCTAGCTTGCGGCTATGGACTGTTTGATATGTCCCTTCTGAATTTCAAGTTGCTGATACTTTTATAGTCTGTTTCCACGTGACAACGTCACACTGATGGTACCATCGTTTAGTTTGAAGGGCATATTGAAGATAATAAGTTAGTCAAAAGTCAAAATTAGTTGGGTATGTTGATTGATTTATTATAAGAGTTACTTAGATGTTAGAGAAGGTTAATAATCTATAGATGTTATATTGTTTTAACTAGAGGAAACAATATAACAAAAGCCACCAGTATTGCCATTTCTAAGAATATAAATAATATGTTAGAAAATTAACATGACAAGCTTATACCTTAGTTAACAACTTGGACAACATCTGAAAAGGAAAAAATTATTATCATTTGTGATGTTGCAACATCACTCTCTGTGTAAATTGATAGTGATTCTGGGTTAATGTTGCAACATCACTGCAATATTTGATTTGATATTTTTGAATATGTTTATCTAAATTTTATAGTTATCATATGATTGAATATCTATAAAATTAAACTACCTTATAGTAGGAAAGTGTAAATGCATATCTCTTGAGTTTTTGTTTCCTTATTTATTCTTAGCTAATTCTTATTGTGTGTGAATAATTTTTATTTATTTGATTTGTATAAAAAATGGAATTTTTATTTCAGGTAACAAATCAATGTTTCTTCTGGAAAGGTTACAAATCTGGTTGTTTAGATAGGGTCAATATTGTAACATCACTCTGTAGAATCAGCAATATTTTCAAATCAGCCTTGATTGCGAATATCTTATCCGTGACTGATCTAATTAGCTTCCAATTAGCATTCATGATGAGTAAAACATATTTTGTAGATTGTCAAATATTGGAAGACCTTAAGCACTATATATAGGGGTCTAAGTTAGGTTCCTATGTGTACCATGTATGTTTGAGATTTCTATTAGAGTTATACTTTGTATTGTGAGACTAGGATGGATTCTTAGTCGTCAGAGTACTTCAGGAGAAGTACGAGCGCTTCGGAAAAAGTGCAACAAGTCTTCAGGAGAAGGCAAGTTCTATGAAATCTAAATGGAGTTCAGACGAAAGAAATCATATTAAGTCGAGGGGAGCTCACTAGAGAAATTAGTGAAGAAGTATTGGTATATTGCAACATTTAAGAGAGTGAGCCTTTGAAATTTGATTGGTATTTGTACTCATGTTATTCTTTAATAATAAGTTTATTTTTCTAGGCGTGACCCATTAGATATAGACTATCGAGAGATAGTTGAACCAAGTAAAAATATTATATGTCAAGTTTTTATATTTTATATTTGGTAAGTATACAAGAAATAGTTGTAATAATTGGTAGCAAAGTGGGTCACTAACAGTTTATTTTGTGAGATCTTATGGATTTTTTACTATATTTTTTAGGTACGTCATTTTTTACTGAAGGTGAGTCTATTACATGCCCCTCACTACTTGACGGTATCAACTATTCATATTGGAAGGCATGTATGAAAGCTTTCATCAATTGTATTGATGAAAAATCATGGAGATCAGTTCTTGCTAGATGGACACCACCAACTATGAAGGATGAGAATGGGAATGTGATTCCTAAACATGAACTCAATTAGTCTTTTGATGATGATAAATTAGCCAATTACAACTCTAGAATACTACATGTCATTCTCAATGGTGTTGAGGCTACTCGAAGCAAAATGATAACAAATTGTGATTTGGCCAAAAAAGCATAGGACATATTACAGACACATTTTGAAGATCTTGATGATATGAAAAGAACTAAAATAATAATTTTAACCTCTAAATTTGAAGAGTCAAAAATGAAAGAAGATGAAACTTTATCTAAATATTTTACTAAACTATATGATATTTCTAATGAAGCTTTTTCTTTTGGTAAACACTTTTCAGTTACTAAAATGGTTAGAAAAATATTTAGATCTTTGCCTGATTGGTTTCAACCAAAGCTTATGAACATTGAAGAAAGTAAAAACTTCAAAATCATGAACGTAGAAGAACTTATGAGATCCTTATAGACCTATGAGATGAATATCATACATAGGAAGATGGATAAATCAATTACTCTTAAAGCTACTCCTGAACCAACTGTGAGTGAAAATCGAAACCTTGATGAGGAACTTGCTCTATTGTCTAAAAACTTTAATAAATTTTTAAAGAAAATAGGCAGACAATCTAAGGGGAGCAACATGAGTAAAGGTAAGACCACTCCTCCTAAATTTGATGTTTCTATAGATAGAGAGAAAGGTATTCAGTGTAGGGAGTATGAAGGTTATGGTCACATACAAGCTGAATGTGCCAACACTCTAAAGAAAAAATCTTAGGCAATGACTACCTCGTGGAGTGATGAGGAATCAGAAGGTAGCCAAGAAAAAGATGAGACTCATATAAGTAATTATGTTGCTTTTGGTGTTTCTTTAGTTTCAGATAATGTGTATTCTATACAGAGTTTTGTAGATAATGTTACAACATAGCCTGCATTTGTAGTAATATTGTAAGATCAGACAACTTATATAATATTGACAATGATGATTCTGAACTGGATGATGAATCAATTGGAAAATCCTATAAGAATATGTATTCTCAATGGGTTAAAGTTATAGATTAGAATAGATCCCTTGAAGAAAGAATTTCTACTCTCATCCAATACAAGGAGAATTCTGTAATAAAGATCCAAGATTTGGAAATTTTGCGTGCTAAAAAAGAAGCGAAGAAAAAAGATATTTCAGCAGAGTTTGAAAGGACCTAAAAGTCCTTAAAAATATTGAATTCTGGAACAACCAAATTAGATAATATTTTGACGGTTGGTAAATCAGACTAATGTTAAGAGTTTTATTCCTAGCCCAGTTGTAGAAACTAACAACGATGTTATAACACAGAAGAAATCTTATGCTGTAATTGTATAAGAAACCTTATGTTGTAATTGTACTAATATCGGTTTCTAAAAAATAGACTAATATTACAACACAAAAATCTTCTGTTGCAACTCAAGGTAATCCAACGAGATTTATTTCAATAAGAAATTATGGTAAGTTTGTTCCAACTTGTCATTTTTGTGGCGTAAAACGTTACATCAAACTTAGGTATTTTACTATGAGAAAAGTTTTAGAAAATAATTACTATTCTTATGAAGTTCTGTTTCAAGGAAAAACACCAAAGAAAAAGATTGATTTGTCAAGAAAAATAAGAAAAGTTTGGGTTAAAAAATCTGAATTAAAATTTTGGATCTTTTACTTGTTTTAGATCTTATGCTACTAATGACTAGTATTTCGATAGTAATTATTCCAGGCACATAAAAAGTGATAAATCTATTCATGTTGACTATAAGATTAACACTAGTGGTGTTGTAACATTCAGTGATAGTGTAAAGGGAAGAGTTCTTGGAAAATGAACTCTTAATGTAGAAGGTTTTCCTAAATTTAGGAATATTTTGCACGTAGATAGACTTATGGCTAATTTGATCACCCTAAGTCAAATTTGTGATTTAAACTTAATATTAATTTCACTTGTGATAAATGTGTTATTGTTGATAAATGTGGTAAATCAATTTTGGAAGCTTTTAGATCAAAGGATAAATACTATACTTTGGCAAAATCGCATTCATGTAATAAGATATCTATAAATGAATCTGATCTTTGGCATGAAATGTTAAGACATTTAAATTTTAAAATGTTGCAGAAACTTGCTAATTTAGATGTAGTTTGTGGCTTACCAAATCTGGGTAAGAAATCAGAAGTTATTTGTAGTCCTTGTTAGATGGATAAACAGGTAAGATCAACATATAAAGTGAAACAACATGTTACAATATCAAGAGTGTTAGAACTACTTCATATAGATCTTATAGGTCCCACGTAAGTAGAAAGTGTTGTAGGTAAAAAGTATATTTTTATTTGTGTAGATGACTTTTCCAGATATATTTGGGTAGATTTTTTAAGAAAAAAGTCAGATACATTTGATGCTTTTAAGAAACTGGTTGTTAAACTTAAAAAGGATAAAGGTTGTAACATTGATAAAATAATCAGAATACAAAGTGATCATAGTAAGAAATTTGAAAATTCTTCGGATACTGATTTTTGTGATTCAAATGGTATTACTCATGAATTTTCTCCTCGTAAAACACTACAAAAAAATGGTGTTATGAAAATAAAGCATAGAACATTACAAGAAAGAGCTCTGGGTGATGCTGAATAGTAAAAAGCTTACAAAATATTGGTGTGCTGAAGCTGTAAACATAGCATGTTACAATATAAATCGTGTATATTTAGGACCAGGTACAAGCAAAACTCCTTACGAAATCTGGAGAGGTAAAAAACCTAATTTTAGTCACTTTCATATTTTTTTAAGCACTTGTTACATCTTCAATGATAGAAAATAATTAGCTAAGTTTGATACAAAAAGTGATGTAGGGGTTTTTCTTGGATATTCTAATAATAGTCGAGCATATCGTGCTTACAATATGAGAACACAAACTATTATGGAATCTGCTAATGTTATTGTAGATGCTTTTTCAAACTTTGCAGAATATTTGAAAGGAGATGAAATTCAGAGTCTTATGGAAGATATTAATATTGCAACATAGCTAAAAGTTGCAATATATACTGTAGATCATATAATCATATCTCAACATCAGAATCTGATACTACAACATCACCTAATCTGACATCTTTTGATGAGCCAATAGTGGATATTCCCAGCCTCTTCAAGGGTCAAAAAGAATCATCCTACTGACTTAATTATAGGTAATCTTGAAGATGGAATGGTGACTAGAAGAAATATTAATCTGGTATAATTTCTTTGCTCTACTTCTTTAATTGAACCTAAAAATGTTAAAGAAGCTTTATAAGATGATTTTTGGATTAAAGCCATGCAGGAAGAACTAGAATAATTTTATAAGAATGATGTTTGGAAATTAGTACCTAGACTAAATAATTCTAATGTTTTTAGAGCCAAATAGATTTTTGAAAACAAATCATATGAATTTGGTAACATTATTAGAATCAAGGCTAGGTTAGTTGTGCAAGGATACACTAAGTGGAGGGTTTAGACTTTGATAAAACTTTTACCCCTGTGGCAAGACTTGAATCTATTCGTTTATTGCTTGCTATTGCATGTCACATTGGTTTTACTTTGCATCAAATGGATATAAAGAGTACTTTTTTAAATAGCTTCCTGAATGAGGAGGTATATATTGAATAACCTAAGGGTTTTAAAGATCCTTACGAATCCAACCATGTTTTCAAACTCAAAAATATATTGTATGGTTTAAAACAATCTCCTCAGGCTTAGTATAAACGTTTGACACTGTTCTTATTACAAAAGGGCTACACGAAAGGGGGAGTAGACAAAACTTTATTTCAGATATTATTGTTGCACAAATTTACATTGATGATATAGTTTTTGGTTATACCTCTAATGATAAAGTGCATGAGTTTGTGAAACAAATAAAAGAAGAGTATGAGATGAGCATGGTAAGTGAATTAACCTACTTTTTAGGTTTATAGGTAAAGCAGTTGAAAGATCAGATCCTTATTTCCCAAAGTAAGTATGCTAAGGACCTAGTTAAAAGATTTGGATTAGAATCAGCTAAATATATGAATACTCCTATGAATACAGCTCAAGGACTACGGTATAGTATTGGATATATTGGTTATTTGTTGTGATAATACTAGTGCTATAAATATATCTAAAAATCTAATACAACACTCTAGGACTAAGCATATAGATATCCATTATCATTTTATCAAAGATCTTACTGAGAATAAAAATGTAATGTTGGAACATGTAGAGAAAGATAATCAGTTGGCAGATATTTTTACAACAGCTCTTGATTTTGCATGTTTTAATTCTTTAAGAAAAGCCTCAGAAGTTGTTTCGTATAGGATTATATTGTAACATCAGCCCAATCAGAGTCAAAATATTATTTAAGATTACCTCAAGACATAAGGTAAAAGATGAAATAATCCCTATTTGTTATAAAATTATTTTCTAGTAAACAGTTCTTGCTGTGTTTCTCTTGAAAATTATTCTGGAATATTCACAAAAAAATTGTGTCTTTTTGATTGATTATTGATTGACATGTGTGTTATCTGAATCTTAGTTTCATTATATATACAGGTCTCCTGATCAAAAAGAGCTACCTATATTGATGTGTGAAAGTCATCCTTGAGTAATCTAGGCCTAAGTATCACAAATATAATAGATGATGATCTACTATATGAAAAAGGGCTACTTCAGTGATAGTGTGAAAACTACTAATTATGGAAAGATCATTACCTAAAAATGTTGTCAATATTATAACATTAATATTTATGCAATAAAAAATAGAAAATAAAAAAATAATAAAAAATTGAGATAAATCAATCAGTCAATTTTCAATCATAAAAGATCAATCAATCAGATTTCCAAGTAATTTTTGTGAATGAAGATGATAAGTATTTTATATTTTAAAATCTTTTTATAATAAGAATGAATTCAATAATTTCATTTTGTCTAAAGGCTACAATTTATAATTTCTCGACTCTGTGGACCATACGGATGTAACAACATTGAATAAACTAGGCTTATATAATGGGAAATTTCAATAAAATCCATTAACTGCTATTGATGTCAGTTTTTTTTCTTTATTCCTGAGATTTGCTCTCATTACAGTTTCTGATATTATTTTAGCTCCAAAATTGATTTTGTTTCATTTTTCAAATTTGGGAAACTGAATGGACTCTAGGTTATTTAAATTCCTATTGTTCTTTATTATTTCACTCACCCATAATTCTTTCTCTGCTGTCTTCACCTTTGTTCTTCAAATATTTTTGAAGTATTGAAACAGGTTCGAAAAAGGTGAATACAAGGAGCGGTAAGAAGAGTGACTATTCGGTTGCTACTTAAGGAAAACTTTCTTCCTCATCAACTCCAATGAAAAAAAATCTGTTCCTTCCTCATCTACGACGAAATTGCAGAAAACTCAATCCATGGGTTCCATGGTTGACCCTTCAACTCAGCCTCTGCCACTAACTGAACAAAATGTCTTTATTCAAATGATTCAAGCCGAATCTATTGTGGGTATTTAAATTGCTCCACTGCCAGCATTGGTAGTTTCTGTTCATGCTGCCAAAATCTTCTTACCACCTCAGGTAATATCAGAAGAAGGTAGCTTGACTCAAATTTCTGGGTCTATCAAAGAATCGATTCCAATGCATACTGATGTTTCAACATCCGCTCCACCAAGACGTGGGATTTCAAATGAGGGTCTTGACGAGAAAATACCATTTGCGACTTCCAATGTGCCAACATCATCTGTTAATGACGCTATTAAGAACGCAACGGATATAAGCCCTCTATCTGAAGATGATTTTTCTCCTGGGTATACTCTAGAAAATACCCCCGAGAAAATTGATGATGATACAACTAAAACGACATCTGTAATACCTTCGGATGTTCTAAGATCTATTACAGATCCAGAGATTTCAACACCACTATCGGCTGAAATAGGTGATGTGCCAACATCTCTCAATCCTCCAATTCCAATGGTGAATATTGAGCTAACTCTTCAGAAATCTGCTGATGTGCCTAATGTTACAACACAGGCTGATCCATCTGCAACCTTTGTACCAGCCTCAAAACAACAATCTAAGACTGATATCCCAATATCTCCTGCAAATCAATTAACACCATTTGTACCAGAGCCATTTACAATATCAAAGACAAAGAAGAAGTTTGTCACCCAAAAAGTCTCTGGTCAATCTTAGAAGCTATCACAACCGAAGAAGAAAGCTATTGTTGCAAAGAAAGGAAGTATCTTCTTCAGAAACACCAGGTTATATCCTTGAAAATTCCTTTTCTCTATGGTATTATACAAAAAATGCTGCTCAATCTATGAAGATTTATGAATAATGTCACTTTATTCGAGAAAGAAACATAAATTTAAATTCTTTTCAGAAAAAAGGGGCTTTAAAGTGTATTGAACACCAAAAATGGTTGAGTACTAGTTTGAAAATCAAAGGTTTTGTCTCTAGAATAGTCTAGGAATTTTATTCTAACTTGACTGAAGACTTAGATAAACCAGGTTCACCAGGGTATAGGAAAGTCTTTGTTAGGTATCATGTTTATGATTTTTCCCCTGTTATTATAGCCGATTTCCTAAACATACCTATTTTGCCATTTGATGACTTTAAGAAAGGATTTCATCTCAACAAGGTAGTCAGTGAAATCCTTGGCACACAAATAAAATAGCCGAAGAATAGCATTTTTAGGACCACTGATCTGACACTCAAGTACAAAGGGCTACACTGTGTTACCATTGATAATTAGATGTCAACCACACATTCTAATACCCTCCATGGCAATTGTGCTTGTTTTCTTTATGATGTTGGAATAGGTAGTCAACCATATCTATAATCTGCGATACAATACCACCCCAACCAAGAGATTAATCTTTCCAACGCTTATCTATAGAGTTTTGACCAAGCAAATACCTCCTTGCTATAGTTCTAAATATTTCACTCCTATTGTGTCCAAACTAGTGTTCAAAATGAAGGAGAAAGATTCTACTAAGAGGGAGGATGATCCTACTATAGACCGTAATGTTACAACATGTGGTGCTACAGATCCAAGAGCTACAACTTCTAAAGCGCTTATTTGGTTGGATAAGATGGAGAGAATGTTATCTGCAATTTGCATAGTGATGGACATTGATGTGGGAGATGCTTCTCCAGATCCTCCTCCTACTTGATATTCTTTGAAGTTTATGTTTTTTAGTTTACCAGTAATAAGTGATGTATCTCACAGAGAAATTATGGTTTTTGGTTTGGTATTTTGTTCTATTTTCTATTTTCTATAAGAAATACGCTCAAGTTATAATATTGAGCGACTTATGACATTAGTTTCTTATATGTGAATTCTAGTTTTCATTTAACTGCCTTTGGCTATTTTTGCCAAAAAGAGGGACTAGTCGCAAAAATTTATGAACATTCTAGCCAAAAACAAATTATTTTGCAGGGACTAACTAGTTTTTGCAGGTACAAATATTTTGTCTAAAAAGGCCAAAGGGGAAGATTGAAAAAGAAAAGACTGTTATCATTTGCGATGTTGCAACATTACTATCTGTGTTTACTGATAGTGATTCTGAGTTGATGTTACAACATAACTACAATATTTGACCTGACATTTTTGAACGTATAGATCGGAATTTTACTGCTATCATATGGTTGAATATCTGTTCAATTAGTTGTGTTTTAATCCAAAATATCAATGATTAATATTTGCCTTGTGGGAAAATTATATTCACATATTTCTTTCTTATTTAGGCTTATTTTTAGGATTAATTATTGAGTGATTCCTAATATTAATTATTTAATATTTTTAGAAATAATCAATCTTGATTTCAGTCAATCAGATTTTATTTATGAGGCTAATTCTATTTGATTATTTTGATAGCTTTTATTTTTATAGAATCTACCTTATAGTATGAAAGTGTAAATACTTATCTCTTGAGTTGTAGTTTTCTTATTTATTCAAAGATAATTCTTATCCTCTATGAATACTTTTTATTATTTGATTTGTGTAAAAAATGAATTTTTTATTTCGGGTAATAAATCAACGTTTCTTCTAGAAATGTTACAAATATAGCTGTTTAGACAAGGCTGATGTTGTAACATCACTGTGCAGAAATAGTAATAATTTCAGATCACCCTTGATTGCGAAAATCTGATCTTTAACTAATCTCTCAGCATTCATGATGAGTAAAATATCTTGTAAATTGCTAAAGATTAGCAGATCTCAAGCACTATAAATAGGGGTCTAAGTTAGGTTCCTATGTGTGCTGTGTATATTTGAGATTGCCATTAGAGCAATACTTTATTAAATCTATTTATACTTTGTATTGTGAGACTAGGAGGGATTCTTAGTCGTGAGAGTACTTCGGAAAGAAGTATGATCACTTTAGGAGAAGTGCAACAAGTCTTCGGAGGAAGGAGGATTCCGTGAAATCTGAATGAAGTTCAGACGGAATGAATCATATCAAGTCAAGGGGAGCTCGCTAGATGGATAATGAAGGAGTACTGGTATGTTGCAATATTTAATAGAGGAAAAATTTTAAATTTGATTGGTATTTGTACTCACATTATTTTTTACTAATAAATTTATTTTTCTGGACGTAACCCATTAGATGTAGATTATTGGGAAATAGTTGAACTAAGTGAAAATATTATGTGTCAAGTTTTATTTTTCAGTGTTACAATATTTATATTATAATTTGACGCATATTCACCTTACATAATTAATTGAACAATTAATGATATTCAGTAGGCACAAGAAACAGTCGTAACAAACTCAATACAATCACTATCCATAGAGCTAACCACCAAATTCCTCTCTTTACCAAACAACAAAACATTCTCATCACTTTGACGTCCCGCCAACAAAAAGACATTTGCAGTCCCTGATAATCACAATACAGACTATTTCAACTTATGAGTTTAATCATTTTCAAGATCCTTTTCACAGTTGCATACCAAAATTAAGGAAAACGTTAATACTAATCCTATTTAATTTGCTGAAGATATTAAATGCCATAACGTGTAAATTCCATTTTCTTCATCTATAAAGGAAGGAAATCAACGCCACAAAAAGGAAAAATAAAGATTGCAATAACATTAAAGATACAAATTAATAACAAGAATGTGTATATATTTGTCAAGAAAATAATCTGCATGCACGCTGCATGTTATTCATAATGAAATATAATTTATCGATATTAATGAACTAATATATTCATCAATTTTTCTTTTAATGTCGTCTGATGTGACTGAAAAAACACTAAATTGGATTACTTTTATTTGGCTAAAAACCTAAGAAAATGAGTCGTTGACACAAATATATAAACATCGCCTTAACTACAATTCAAAAGTTTCACAAATAATCTCGAAAATTCACTCCTCTAATATACCAAACATGCACGCTTTTGGAGTCCCAAAATAAATCGGATAATTCTTTGAAAATATTTTTTTTTAATCCTCTCATCAAATCCAAACCCACCTCCATTTTATTATATCATGAATTATCTAAAATTAAACACTCCTCGTCTGTAGTCTGTACCATGTTATGACCATAATAACAAACACAGACTAAGATTATGATGAAAATACAATCAAATCAACAATCATGCATGTTTCATTATTAGCGTAAAATTAAACCTACTAATCATGATTACTATCGATCATTAATCAATAATGCAAAACATAGTGTGGGGCCCATTCTCGAGCCTCGAACCGTGAGAAGGGTCACGCGGATCGCACGTGATCCCGGCATCGGCATGTGGGTCTTCCGAGTTTA
>JXTB01000515.1:273379-287666 GCA_002914805.1 Parasponia andersonii | reverse complement strand
TTTTTCTTCGTACACCAACTTTTATACTGAGGTTATTGAACCTTTATACTGTACGGAGACACTTTAACAAATATTAGTACAACAACATAGATCGAAAGTATTTAACAATCAGAATGAGGAATTTATTATTATATAATATGAACATATTTATTATTGGCTTATTATGCACGTGAGACTCTTAGGCATCATAGAACTGAGGGAACAATTACAGGAATTATTGAATAAAGGTTTTATTGGACCAAGCTTTTCTCCATGAGGAGCTCTTGTACTATTTGTGAAGAAGAAGGGTGGGAGTATGTGTCTTTGTATTGATTATTGAGAATTGATCAAAATGACCATACAAAATAGGTATCCTCTACCAAGGATAGACGATCTATTTGATCATTTGCAGGGTGCACAAATCTGCTCTAAAATTTATCTTTGATTTGATTACCATCAATTGAAGATTAAAGCAAAAGATATTCTGAAGATTGCTTTCCATATGAGATATGGACATTATGAATTTTTGGTGATGCCTTTTGGGTTATCCAATGCCTCGGCTATGTTCATGGACTTAATAAATCCAGTGTTCCACCCATTTCTTGATCAGTTTATTGCAGTCTTTATAGAAGATATGTTGGTATACTAAAAAAGTGAAGTAGAATATGCAGAATATTTGAGGAATGTGTTACAGATTTTATGAGAAAAAAGGCTTTATGCAAAAAAGAAATGCAAATTTTGTCTTGTGAATGTATCTTTCTTGGGACATGTAATATCAATGGTTGGAATTTCTGTTAAGGCACAAAAAGTTAAGGCAATTATGGAGTAGAATACAAATGTTTCAGATATTCATAGCTTTTTGGATATGGCTGGATATTATAGAAGGTTTTTGGAAGGATTTTCACTGATAGTAGTTCCCTTGACACAACTTCTCATAAGGGAGTCAAATTTGAATAGTTAAAAGATTGCAAATGAAGGTTTTAGGAACTGAAAAGAAGACTGATTTCTGCTCCAATCCTTGCAGTACCTTTTGGGACTGGAGGATTCATTGTTTATAGTGATGCATTAAAGAAGAGATTAGGATGTGTTTTCGTATAGCATGATAAAGTTATTGTCTATGCTTCTAGACAATTAAAGGGTATAAGAAAAAATACACTAGACATGATTTGGAAGTAGCTAATATAGTTTTTGGTATTAGGGTTTGGAGACATTATCACTATGGAGAGAAATGTGAGATTTATACTAATCATAAGAGTTTGAAATACATCTTCAGTCAGAATGAGCTAAACATAAGGCAGAAAAGGTGGTTAGCGTTATTAAAAGATTACAATTTGACTATTCACTACCGTATGAGAAAGGAAATATGATAGTAGATGCTTTGAGTAGAAAAACTCTAGGTGATCTGGTAACTTTAATTATAGTTCAGAAGAATATTTTGGAAGATATGAAAAAATTGAACATTGAAGTAAGATTTCTAGAGTCAAGAGTACAGTAGGCTAGTTTGTATGTCTAATTTTTATTTATTAAAAGAATCAAGGCTACCCAACCTAATGACCCCCATTTATAGAAGATTTGAGCTAAGATAGAGGCAGGAGTAAAAATAGATTTTCTTATCCATAAAGATTGATCCTTGAGATTTGGGAAGAGATTGTGTGTGTCAAATAATCTAGAATTTAAGAAGGAGATTCTTGGGAAAGTGCATAACACGAGCTACACAATACATCTTAGAGGCACTAAAATGTACAGGGATCTAAGAGAGAATTGTTGGTAAATTGGCCTAACACTTAGGAAAATCATGCATGTATGCAGATATGGAAAATACATGATCATATCATGAACGAAGAGGAAAAATTAGCGGATTTAGGTTTTAAAATTTTACATGAAAACAGTTTTCATAACCATATAACACACATGCATCATATACAGGATCATGTACAACATAAATCAAATCTAGATACAAAACCCTAGAGATGAGATTAGGGTTTACCTCTTGTAGCGTGTTCCTCCTTGATCTCCTTATTGATGGTGATCAAACCTCCAACCCTAGATCTACTTGTCTATGCTCTTGCTTTTGGTTGATGAGGCAAGTAGGCACCAAGTCGAAACCTTCGTTGGAGAACGATCAAAAATACCTTCTTGATCCTATGGAATACTAGGCCATGAGATGGGACTGTGAGATAGTAGGAAACTTTTTCTCTCCTCTCTTTCTCAACCTTGGCCGATTTTTCTCCCTCTCTCCATGTGTCTATGCGTGTGACTCTATATGAGTTACTATGTAGTTTTTCCTCTCATATATCTTATATATATGGGACTAAAAACTGCTAACCCTAGTTCAATTAGGATTGGGCTTGTTCTCCAATTCGGGCTTTGGGTGTATTTTTATAAATATATCCAACTCATGAAACTTATTTATAAAAATACCAACTTTTGTGTAGAATCATTATTTTATACAGTTTTATAAAACTAATTTCACAAATACCACCAACCAATTAATGAGATTAATTGAGATAGACAAGAGACCTAATGGATTCAAATAATCTAAGCTCCAATAATATGATAAATACATAATAACTCTTATTATGGTATTTATAAAAATATTATTAAAAAAGGGAACACTCCACTAAAGGCCCAATACTGCACTCTTAGATTAAATGTTATGCATTTTATAGAGATTTATTCAACTAACCTTGATTAACCGATCCATCTAGCATATTCTATACCACATATAGAATCCCTATACAATGCCATAGTTAGATAGGTGAAATTACCGTAATACACCTCCAACACCTATTTACCTTTAAGTTACCATCTTTCTATCAAGGAATAATGTTGTCGATAATTTTGTTCTCAATAGCCATTTAGACAAAATCATCAACCAATTCACAAAGTGAATACTAAGATCTTAGATTTAATTATTCCGTAAATCTTGAAAGAACCTAAAGTGGCATTAATGTATAGTGTCCTTAACTATTTGGTATTCCCATCAATTCATAAGCCATAACCTCTAATATGCCAGAGTTCACCTCTAATTTCATAGAGGTCAGTCTTTTAACAAATCAAAATTATAATCCATGAAAGCAAGTCCAGTCAAATATCAATGATTAAGATCTATATGCTAAGAGCTAGTTTGTGATAATATAAGAATTGAGTTACGGTACTCAAATTCTTTATATTATCTGGTTCAGTTTAATACACATAACTTATTTATGTTGTATTAATGTTTCTATCAGAAGTTAGATACTTCAATGATTTGAGACATATCATTCCCGTTGAGATAGACAAACACAACAACCCATAGTAAATATAGTATTTCATCTTTATTTATAGATTGTAAACTACTTCATTTAGACTTAAATAAAGAAACAAGTCTCCGCATAATTAACACTTAATCATGTTTGTTTCTTTATACACATATAAAGTCATGGAATCTGTTTTAGATGAATAAACTAATCAACTAAGATAGTTTAATCTAGCAAATATCATAATTGCATATAAGAGAAAGTTGTTTATACTCAAAAGGGTAAAATTGGAAATATACTTTTAGGGAAATATCCCAACAAGAATTTCTAGTGGAATAAGATGAAAAGGGAAATTGCTCAGTATGTTGCACAGTATTTAGTATGTCAGCAAGTGAAGGCTGAACACCAAAGACTTATAGGATTGTTGCAACCTATTGAGATTCTTGAGTGGAAATGTCGTAAAAACTCAGTTATTTTAGGGGCAAAATGGTCTTTTGATCAGATTTAAAAAAAAATTTATAAACCTCTCTCTCTCTCTCTCTCTCTCCTCTGTCTCGTCCCCCCCTGTCAGAATCTCTCTCGCTCCCCCTGCTCTTTCTCTTCCTCACTCACAGCCGAAGACCAGGACCAGCTGTAGCCACTGCCTCGGATGTCGTCCGACCTACCAACCAGCCGGTGCTGCCTCACCATGCCACCAGCAACACCCGCCGCCGGTCCCGCGAAGCCACCGTGCTCCCCTGCTGGAAAAATGCCGTTTTTGGCCGTTTGAAGCTTTTTGTCACCAGCGACGATTCTGGCCACCATTCGACCCCCAACCGGTCCCGTTGGATTCGTCTCGTCTCAAAGATCATCAAGGTATATATATCTCAACCCCATTTTGTCCGGATTGAAAGTTGCCATTTTTGGGCATTTCGAGTTTATGGTTGTAGTTTTTGATCCGGCCGTTGGATTGTGTTTTTGAGTTCATTTTTGGAATGTACTCGGAAAATGGAGAAGTTTGATATATATATTGTGTGGTTTGGTGATCGGCACAAAAATCGAGATCGGACGGTCGAGATTNCTAACCTTGATTAACCGATCCATCTAGCATATTCTATACCACATATAGAATCCCTATACAATGCCGTAGTTAGATAGGTGAAATTACCGTAATACACCTCCAACACCTATTTACATTTAAGTTACCATCTTTCTATCAAGGAATAATATTGTCGATAATTTTTTTCTCAATAGCCATTTAGACAAAATTATCAACTAATTCACAAAGTGAATACTAAGATCTTAGATTTAATTATTCCGTGAATCTTGAAAGAGCCTAAAGTGGCATTAATGTATAGTGTCCTTAACTATTTGATATTTCCATCAATTCATAAGCCATAACCTCCAATATGCCAGAGTTCACCTCTAATTTCATAGAGATCAGTCTTTTAACAAATCAAAATGCTATAACCCATGAAAGCAAGTCTAGTCAAATATCAAGGATTAAGATCTATATGCTAAGAGCTAGTTTGTGATAATATAATAATTGAGTTACGGCACTCCAATTCTTTATATTACCTGGTTTAGTTTAATACACATAACTTATTTATGTTATATTAGTGTTTCTATCAGAAGTTAGATACTTCAATGATTGAGACATATCATTCCCATTGAGATAGACAAACATAACAACCTATAGTAAATAAAGTATTTCATCTTTATTTATAGATTATAAACTACTTCATTTAGACTTAGATAAAGAAACAAGTCTCCCCATAATAAACACTTTATCATGTTTGTTTCTTTATACACATATAAAGTCATGGAATCTGTTTCAGATGAATAAACTATTCAACTAAGATAGTTTAATCTAGCAAATATCATAATTGCATATAAGAGAAAGTTGATACTCAAAAGGGTAAAATTGGAAATCTACATTTAGGGAAAAAATCCCAACAAGAATTTCTAGTGGAATAAGATGAAAAGGGAAATTGCTCAGTATGTTGCACAGTATTTAGTATGTCAGCAAGTGAAGGCTGAACACCAAAGACTTATAGGATTGTTGCAACCTATTGAGATTCTTGAGTGGAAATGTCGTAAAAACTCAGTTATTTTAGGGGCAAAATGGTCTTTTGATCAGATTTAAAAAAAAATTTATAAACCTCTCTCTCTCTCTCTCTCTCTCCTCTGTCTCGTCCCCCCCTGTCAGAATCTCTCTCGCTCCCCCTGCTCTTTCTCTTCCTCACTCACAGCCGAAGACCAGGACCAGCTGTAGCCACTGCCTCGGATGTCGTCCGACCTACCAACCAGCCGGTGCTGCCTCACCATGCCACCAGCAACACCCGCCGCCGGTCCCGCGAAGCCACCGTGCTCCCCTGCTGGAAAAATGCCGTTTTTGGCCGTTTGAAGCTTTTTGTCACCAGCGACGATTCTGGCCACCATTCGACCCCCAACCGGTCCCGTTGGATTCGTCTCGTCTCAAAGATCATCAAGGTATATATATCTCAACCCCATTTTGTCCGGATTGAAAGTTGCCATTTTTGGGCATTTCGAGTTTATGGTTGTAGTTTTTGATCCGGCCGTTGGATTGTGTTTTTGAGTTCATTTTTGGAATGTACTCGGAAAATGGAGAAGTTTGATATATATATTGTGTGGTTTGGTGATCGGCACAAAAATCGAGATCGGACGGTCGAGATTTTGTCTCATTTTGCATGCTACCGGTCTGGTGTGGGCGCAGACTAGAATTGGACAAATTACATGTCTAACCTAGCTATTTTGGGTGCTAGGAATTCAGTGAAGAGGTCTGTTTGCGAAATCGAAGCTCCGGTGAGAAGTCAAATGTTTTGCAAGAGGATGATTGAGGGCTTGAAATTGGTTCCTGACCTTCTGGGCGATCGTCAACGACACCTTGAGGACTCAATAGTATGGTATCGCTATTCCGATGAGGTAGGGGTTTAGTTACCTTTGTTTTATACCGTTTTGGAGTTAAAACTTATTTTCTGCAGCATATAAGAACAAGCATATTTTTAATGATTTGAATTATATATGATGGAATCTAGTTGTACGATATATACTGTACTGCTCTGGGAATTCGCTGTGTGTAAGTTATTTTGGGTATTTCAAAAATAGGGCCGTTATGCTGCCCATTTTTCTATATAACCCTATTATGCATGTTTTACTAAAAAACCAGAGTACAACAGTTTTTACACTTCAGTTCTGATTACACGTGTCATAGGATCATTTATGAGCACCGTGTTAGCATCGTGGGTTTTACAGTGTGGCATTGCGTGCCCCACCGTCGGTGAAATTCCATAAACTCACGCGGGATTTGTTCTTCTGATTACCTCCCCATTTGGCAGGCGTAAGCAATTCAGTTGCCCCTCCAGGTTTGGTAGGCGACACACGGGTATCCCCTCCAGGTATGGGCTTAGGTGTCAGGCAGACTGTTAGGCATACTTAGTGCCATCATCCTGGATTTCAACAGATGAGAGGATGAGAGCTCATGGGTATAGGTTGATTTGTGTTATGTGCATATGGATTGATGCTTTTGATTACACTATTTTATATATATGGGCTCCCGGTTTGGATTATATATATATATATGTGTGTGTGTATATTTTGGATTTGAACTAACCATGCAGGAGTTTTCCATCACTGAACTATTTTTCTTTGAAGTAACTATTTTCCTACTGGGCATTGTATGCTCACCCCTCATTCTTCCCTTTGTCAGGTGGTATTCAGTGCGATCTTGGAAATCAGGAGGAGTAAGAGGCCATCTTGACTGTAGTTCATTTTTTGGTAATGCTAGAAGTCTACTGTTGTGGTGTTTGGACTGTTTGGGGTTTGTATTAGCATTGAACCAAGATTACTACTTTCTATTTTGTCTATAAACTTATGTATGCCATTTTGGGATTTAACTTATCGTTGTAGATAATGATGATGCTTGGACTTATATTTGATTTTCCCGTTTTTCAATTGTTATTCAGTCTATGTTTAATGGTGTATACGAACTATGAGAGAGGTTCACAGGATGAAATTCCAAATACTTTATCAAAATGGACTGTTTACAAAACTAAAACTTTTTAGACACTTTTCAAATAAATCATGGAATTTCCCATCTTTGTGAAATTCCCCTTCTGCCACTTGCCTGGGTTTTGGGTCGTGACAGAAATTGTGGTATCATAGCTTTGAGTTTAATAGCTCAGACGTATCACCTTTACACTAGACTGAAGTTATTTTATGACAAGCATGCATCATTATCTCACTAACAGCTTGGCATATTGTTTCAGACTTGTAAGGATGCCTCCTAGAAGAGTTCCAAGGCACCAGCCGGGTGCCGAACCTCCTCAACATCCAGATTTCTCTCATCTGATCGAGGCAATGCAGCAGGCGTTTGCCCAGATGAGCAACCCAGACTATCAGCCTCCAGCTCCGAGGTCACGTCAGTTGGATCAGTCAGATTACCTCCAGCGATTCTTGTGCCTCCAGCCAGGGCAGTTTGATGGGAGACCAGATCCTCTCGCGGCAATTGCTTGGTTGCATGAGATGGAGAGGCCTTTTCAGTCCCTTGGAGCTCTGGTAGAGTTTTGGGCAATCTTTGCCGTTACCCATCTGTCGGGGAGTGCCATTCGTTTGGTGGGAGACTATGGAGCAGATGCAGGATGTTGTGGGTTTTACTTGGGAAGGCTTTGAGCGGATTTTCAGAGCTCAGTATGCCAATGAGGATCAACAGGATGAGATTATGAATCGATTTGAGACTTTGGTCCAAGGTAACAGAACGGTGAATGAGTACCTGATGGAGTTCACTGAGTTGGCAATTGTTGCCCTTGACCAAGGTACGAGTGAGAAGTCCCGAGTTGCAAAGTTCAGGAGTCATCTGAATCGAAACATTTTCAACAGGATTGGTACCCAGACTTTCCATACTCTTCCTGAGATTGCAGTGGCTACCCAGTGGGCAGAGGCCATCGAAGAAAGTTTGGATTCCAGGAGGAACCAGCGGAAAGGAAATGACAGTAAAGCCACCAGAAGGAACCAGGGGCAGTGGTTAGCCCAGGGTACTCCGAGCAGTGGGAGCTCCAACAGCAGTGGTTCTTCTAGGGGTGGCAGAGGTAGTCCTTATGGAGGATGTTTTGTTTGTGGCCAGCCGGGTCACAAGAAGAAAGAGTGTCCTACTCGTCTGCAGAAATCTCCTTTTTCTCAACCATAGGGGAGCCAGTCAGGTTCTGTTCCTTATCAGAACACTCAGGCAAGGCTGCAACAGTCACAGGGTGCTTCATAGACTTTTACTTCCCCTCAACCTTATCAGCATCAGTACTGCCCTCAGGGTTACACTCAGAACTTTCAGACTCCTCTGGCCTCAGGGAGTCAGGGTGGGCATGGCTATGGCAGTAGTGGTCCAGGATCTAGCAGTAGCCGACCTGGTCAGGGGAGAGGTAACAAAGGGAAAGGAAAGGTGACTGGCCAAGCCTATGCTTTTACTGGAGCTGACGACACTCAAAATCGCACCGATCGAGGTGTTGTTGACGGTATGATCCTTATTTCACACTCTTGGGCACATGTTTTGTTTGATACTGGTGCATCCCATTCATTCATATCCTTATTATTTGCTCAACTGTTGGGATTGGAATTTTCTGATTTGGATTATGTATTGACGTCGGGTACACCTTTGGGAGGAATGGCTGATGTGTCTAGTGTGTGCAAGTCTTGTCAGGTTGTGATTGGTGATAGGAAGCTTCTTGTTGATTTGATTTTATTACCGATAGGACAGTATGACGTAATACTCGGTATGGATTGGTTGTCGAAATATCGAGCAGTTGTGGACTGTCGTACGAAGTGGGTGACTCTTTTTCCTAGTGATGGATATCCTGTTGTCTATCAGGCTGGGATGAGTCCATTGAAGCCTAGTCCTATTCTGAAAGCGTGCATGGGTGGAAGAAAGAAACTTGAGTGTTATAGGAACTTGTTTGCCATGGATGGCGAGGTGAGGATAGACGATCAAGACCCATGGATTCCAGTGGTGTGTGAGTATTCGAAGGTGTTTCCTGAGGACTTACCGGGGTTACCACAAGATAGGAAGATCGAGTTTTGTATTAAACTAGTTCCTGGAGCTCAACCAGTTTCTATTCCAGCCTATCGCATGGCACCTGCTAAGATAGAAGAATTAAGAGAACAGTTGGATGATTTGCTTTCCAAAGGCTTCATTCCTAGTAGCACTTTTCCTTGGGGTGCTCCTATTTTGTTTGCAAAGAAAGCTGATGGTTCATTGAGACTTTGTGTGGACTACAGGAAGTTGAATCAGTTGACAGTGAAGAACAAGTATCCTTTGCCAAGGATAGATGAGTTGTTTGATCAACTCTGTGGTTCAAGATTTTTCTCTAAGATCGATTTGAGATCTGGTTATCATCAGTTGAAGATAAGGGAGGATGACATACCTAAGACAATATTTAGAACTCGATATGGTCATTTTGAGTTTCTGGTGATGCCATTTGGTTTAACGAATGCCCCCGTAGCATTTATGGTTCTCATGAATCAGATATTCAGGCTGTTTTTGGATCATTTTGTGGTTGTGTTCATCGATGACATCCTGGTGTATTCTAAGACTTAAGAAGAGCATGCCGAACATCTAGGGATAGTACTTAAGACCTTGAGAGAACATCAGTTGTATGCCAAGAAATCAAAGTGTGACTTTTGGATGTCAGAAGTGAAGTTCTTGGGTCATGTGATTTCTCACGGAGGTATTTCAGTCGATCTCGCTAAGATCGAAACTGTTCTGGAATAGGAAATACCGAGAAATGTGACAGAGGTACGTAGTATCCTTGGAATGGCAGGCTACTACCATCGTTTTGTGCAAGATTTCTTGAGAATTGCTTTGCCTTTGACCAAGTTGACTAGGACGGACGTTAAGTTTATTTGGGATCACGAAAGTGAAGAAGCTTTTATCAAGTTGAAGCAGAGTTTAACCACCGCACTTGTTCTTACTGTTCCTGACAGTAACGAGCCTTATATGGTGTATACCGATGCTTCAAAGACGGGTTTGGGATGTGTCTTGATGCAGAATGGTCGAGTTGTGACTTATGCTTCTCATCAGTTGAAGCCGTATGAAAAGAATTATCCCACTCATTATCTGGAACTTGCAGCAGTGATCTTTGCCTTGAAGATTTGGCGATGTTACTTGTATGATGTGAAGTTCGACATATTCTCTGATCATAAGAGTTTGAAGTATCTCTTTACTCAGAAGGATCTGAACTTGAGACAACGAAGATGGGTTGAGTATATGGAGGATTATGACTTCGACCTACAGTATCATCCTGTATAGTTGGGTCACGTGCATAATGTGTTTCACGTGTCGATATTGAAGAAGTACACGTCGGACTTATCTCATGTTATTCAGTACGTGCATGTACCGATCCAAGAAGATGTGTCCTATGAAGAACAGACTGTTCGCTTGTTGGCTAGAGAGTTGAAAGTGCTTCGCAACAGAGAGATACCATTTGTCAAGGTTCTTTGAGAATATCACAAAGAAGACGAGGCTACTTGGGAACTCGAAACAGAGATGTACAAGAAGTACCCTCATTTGTTTAACTTTCAGTTAGAAGTTGTATTGTGATGTAAACCTTGACTTATATTTTGAATTTTGGGACGAAATTCCTATAAGGAAGGGAGAATGTAAAAACCCAATCTTTTTTAAGGCAAAATGGTCTTTTGACCAAATTTAAAAAAAAAAAAAATTTATAAACCTCTCTCTTTCTCCTCTGTCTCGTCCCCCCTCTCAGAATCTCTCTCGCTCTCCCTGCTCTTTCTCTTTCTAACTCACGGCCGAAGACCGGGACCAGCCGCAGCCACTACCTCAGACATCGTCCGACCTGCTAACTGGCTGGCGCAGACTCACCGTGCCACCAGTGACCTCCGTAGCCGGTCCCGCGAAGCCACCGTGCTCCCCTGCTGGAAAAATGCCGTTTTTGGCAATTTGAAGCTTTTCATCACCGGTGACGATTCTGGCCACAATTCGACCCCCAACCGGTCCCGTTGGATTCGTCTCATCTTAAGGATCATCAAGGTATACATATCTCAACCCCATTTTGTCCAGATTGAAAGTTGCCATTTTTGGGCATTTCGAGTTTATGGTTGTAGTTTTTGATCCGGCCGTTGGATTGTGTTTTTCAGTTCATTTTTGGAATGTACTCGGAAAATAGAGAAGTTTGATATGTATATCGTGTGGTTTGGTGATCGACACAAAAATCGAGATTGGATGGTTGAGAGTTTGTCTCGTTTTGCTTGCCACCAGTCTGGTGTGGGCCCGGACCAGAATTGGACAAATTATATGTCTAACCTAGCTATTTTGGATGCTAGGAATTCAGCGAAGAGGTCCGTTTGCGAAATTGAAGCTCCAGGAAAAAGTTGACTTTTTGCAAGAGGATGATCGAGGGCTTGGAATTGGTTCCTGACCCTCCGGGCGATCGTCAACGACCTTGAGGACTCAATAGTGTGGTATCGCTATTCCGGTGAGGTAGGGGTTTAGTTACCTTCGTTTTATACCGTTTTTGAGTTAAAACTTATTTTCTACAGCATATAAGAACAAGTATGTTTTTAATGATTTGAATTATATGTGATGGAATCTGGTTGTACGATATATACTGTACTGCTCTGGGAATTTACTGTGTACAGGTTATTTTGGGTATATCAAAAATAGGGCCGTTATGCTGTCTATTTTTCTATAAAACCTTATTATGCATGTTTTACTGAAACTCAGAGTACAGTAGTTTTTACGCTTCAGTTCTGGATTGCACGTGTCATAGGATCATACATGAGCACCGTGTTAGCATTGTAGGTTTTACAGTGTGGCGCTGTATGCCCCACTATCGGTGAAAGTCCGTAAACTCGTGTGAGGTTTGTTCTTCTGATTACCTCCCCATTTGGTAGGCATAGGCAATTCGGTTGCCCCTCCAGGTTTGGTAGGCGACACACGGGGTATTCCCTCTGGGTATGGGCTTAGGTGTCAGGCAGGCTATTAGGCATACTTAGTGCCATCATCCTGGGTTTCCACAGATGAGAGGATGAGAGTTCATGGGTATGGGTTGATTTGTGTCATGTGCATATGGATTGATGGTTTTGATTGCACTATTTTATATATATGGGCTCCCGATTTGGATTATATATATATATATGTGTATGTATGTTTTGGATTTGAACTAACCATGCAGGAGTTTTCCATCACTGAACTGTTTTTCTTCGAGGTAACTATTTTCCTTCTGGGCATTGTATGCTCACCCCTCCTTCTTCCCTTCCTCAGGTGGTATTCAGTGCGATCTTGGAAATCAGGAGGAGTAAGAGGCCATCTTGACTGTAGTTCATTTCTTGGTAATGCTAGAAGTCTACTGTTGTGGAGTTTGGACTATTTGGGGTTTTGTATTAGTATTGAACCAAGACTACTACTTTCTATTTTGTCTATAAACTTATGTATGCTATTTCGGGATTTAACTTGTTGTTGTAAATGATGATGATGCTTGGACTTATATTTGATTTTCCCGTTTTTCAATTATTATTCGGTCTATGTTTAATGATATATACGAACTGTGAGAGAGGTTCACAAGATGAAATTCCAAATACTTTATCAAAATGGACTGTTTACAAAACTAAAACTTTTTAGATACTTTTCAAATAAATCATGGAATTTCCCATCGTTGTGAAATTCTCCTTCTGTCACTGGCCCGGGTTTTGGGTCGTGACAAATGTGATTGTATCATTATGAACTTTATAATAGGATTGCCAAGGACTAATAGTGATAATAATGTAATTTTTGTTTTTGTAAATTGTAAATCTAAATCTCACATTTCTTGGCTATCAAAATCACTTTTTCTCTTGAGAGATTAGCCAAATTATATATAAGAGAGAGAGAGAGTAAGACTATATGGGATTCCTGTAGTTATTATTTCTGATCGAGATCCTAGGTTTTTGTCTCAGTTTTTGAATGCCATTCACAAAGCTTTGGGCCTAAGATAAGTTTCAGTATAGTTTTTTGCCCATAAACAGATGGACAGTCAGGAAGAATCATTTAGACATTGGAAGATATATTGATAACTTATACCATAGATTTTAAGAGGTTCTTGGGATGATTCTTTGCCCTTGATGGAGTTTGCATAGAATAATAGCTACCACGCTAGTTTGTAAGTAGAAGCATATGAAGCTTTATATAGTAGGAAGTGTAGATCTCCTATTTGTTGATATGTGTTAGCCCAAGATTGACTATCCCAAGAGGGAGGATAGGGGATAAATTGGGTTTTAAAAAACTTTTACCAACTTTTCTTGAAAAATAAGTAAATTATGTAAGTAAAAGGAATAATACGTAAAAATAGCTAAATAATATGCATAAGTTCAAGATAAATAAATAAAGGAGATAGGGATAGAGAAGTGCAAACACTATTTTTATGGGTTTCAACAAACCTGACTTTCCACTATCGGATCAAGAGAATGAGTTTTACTGTCTCTTTTAGACAATGAGTGATTTCTCCATAGGCACAATCACACCTTTACAATAGCTTTGAATCTAGCTCTATCACGCCCAACTCAGATTATTTAGACTCCAATGCTAATCTCATCTAATTTGGATTGTTTATGAATCTGGTGTCAACCTCACCTCACAAATATAATTTTGGTTTTTGTTTGTTGATGCACTCAACTAGAATCTCTCTTAAGAATATAATTGATACAAGATAATCCAAGAGAGAATAAATGAGAACACAAGATATATTCTAGTTTGACTCTAGTGATTTTTGTGAAAAAGTGGATTTGAAAGTTTGATTCACAAAAGATGATTTGAACAACTTGAAAGTATGTTTAAAGAAATATAGGAATGTTCAATAGTTATTTCAAGTGTTAGAAAAGTTTCTATTTATAGAGTTGAATGGAAACTAGCTATTTTAGCACTTTCGATCGACCGAAAATACTAGCTGTTGGTAGTGCAGTTCTAATGGTCCAATTTTAAAATCTACTAAAAATTGAATAGAGAAATCGGTTGACTGATTCTAATGACCAGTCTACCAAATCTATCCGAGAGTAATATTTGATTTTTATTTCAAGTCTTTTTCAATTAT
>JXTB01000515.1:231974-271274 GCA_002914805.1 Parasponia andersonii | reverse complement strand
GGAAATCAACAATTTAATGATCATACACAACAAATTTAGCAACTTTTAAACATAGAAAGATTCAATGAAGCTCATTATGTTCAATCATGCCAAGTTCTCTACAGATCATACAAAAACGATCTTCGCTAAGAGATTTAGTGAAAATATCAGCTAGTTGTCTTTTTGTGCATACAAACTGAAGTACAATATCACCTTTTTACATGTAATAATGAAGAAAATGATGTCTAATATCAATATGCTTGGCACGTGAATGCAAAATTGGATTTTTGGATAAATTGATAACACTAGTATTATCACATTTAATAGGTACATGATCATAGATTATTCCAAAATCAATTATAGTTTGTTTCATCAAAAGAATTTGAGCATAACAATTACTAGCAGAGATATATTCGGCTTCAAAAGTAGAAAGAGCAATAGAATTTTGTTTCTTACTAAACCAAGACACAAGAGAATAACCACAAAAATGACTAGTGCCACTAGTACTCTTGCGGTCGGTTGATAACCGACAAAGTCCACATCTGAAAAACTAATAATGTTAAACTGTGTGCCTTTTGGATACCGTAATCCTAGGTTCAAAGTGCCATGCAAATATTTCAAAATACATTTCACTACACTAAGATATGATTCCTTAGGATTAGATTGAAATCTAGTACATAGACAAATATTGAATATTATGTTCGGTCTACTAGCTGTTAGGTAAAGAAGTGAGCTGATTATACCTTGATATTTAGTGATATCCACAATTTTACTATTTTCATCTTTATCAAGTTTGTTTGAAGAACTCATAGGTGTTCTCATTGACTTGGAGTTCTCTATATCAAACTTCTTTAGCATATCCTTAATGCACTTGGATTGATTGATAAAAATTCCTTCTTTTTTTTGTCTGATTTGAGGTCTAAAGAAGAAATTGAGTTCTCCTATCATGCTCATCTCAAACTCACTGTGCATGCACTTAGAAAATTCTTCACAAAAATAATCATTAGTAGTACCAAATATAATATCATCAACATAAATTTCAACTAAGATCATTTCTCCCCATTTTTTTTTATAAAGAGACTAGTATCCACTTTTCCCATAGCAAAATTATTTAAAACCAAAAATTTGCTTAATCTGTCATACTAAGTTCTAGGAGCTTACTTTAAACCATAAAGAGCCTTTTTTAATTTGAAAATATGATCCGGATACTTATAATTTTAAAAACCAGGAGGTTGAGCTACATATACTTCTTCTAAAATGTATCAATTTAAAAATGCGCTCTTAATATCCCTTTGGTATAAGACAAAATCTTTCTGACAAGTAAATGCTAAAAGCATCCTTATGGACTCTAATCTTGCTTTGGATGCGAAGGTTTTTTCATCATCAATACCTTTTTCTTAATTGAAACCTTGAGCTACTAATCTAGCTTCTTTCTCATAATCACTCCATGTTCATCTACTTTGTTTCTAAAGACCCAGTTAGTCCTAATAACCGATTGATCTTTAGGTCTTGGAACTAATTCTTACACATCATTTCTTTCAAATTTATTTAATTCTTCTTGCATAGCTAAAATTCATGATTCATCTTTTTTAGTATCTTTAAAACATTTTGGTTCTATTTGAGAGATAAAAGCCATGTTATTACAAATTCTTGCCATTTATTATTTGGTTCTATTCTTTCTTTCTATGACTTCATTTTGTTGTGGAGTTCTAGGAGCTGAGAAATTATGATCAAAACAATTTTTGTAATAAAAAGCTTCAATTTCTTCATTTTCAAACTCACCACTATGAGCACTTCTAATAGATGTGATGGTGTAGCCTTTTTCATTTTGTACTTTCTTATAAAAGAAAGTAAGCATATTTAAACTATTATTTTTATGAGCAATAAATAGAACCCAAGTTAATCTTAAAAAATCATCAACAATTACAAAAGCATAAGTGTTTTCCACCAAGATTAGCTACTCTTAATGGTTTAAATAAATCCATATGAAGTAGTTGCAAGGGTCTAGACGTACCAATAGCATTTTTGGATTTAAAAAAACTTTTTACTTGTTTTTCAAATTGAAATGCATTACAAACTTTATCTATTTCAAAAACTAAACTAGGTAAACCATTAACAAGGTTCTTCTTTGAAAGTTTAGAAATTGTATTCATACTGGCATGTCGAAGTCTTCTATGCCAAAGCCTAAAATTATCTTTTAAAACCAAAAAAACATTTGTCTTGACTAAAATATTTTTTAATATCAATGGTACAAATATTATATTTTCTTTCTTCTTCAAAAATGATTTCTTTTGAATAATTATCCTCAATTAAATATTTGGAAGGCTAAAAAATGACTCGATAACCTTTATCACAAAGTTGACTTATACTAAGCAAATTATGTTTAAGACTATCAATAAGTAAAAAATTTTCTATAATGGGAGAGGAAGTAGTACCAATGTCATCTATACCCAAAATTTTGCCTTTAGCATTGTCTCCAAATGAGACATGTCCTCTATTCCTTTTTGTAAATAATGAGAGCAGAGAGTAGTCACTGGTCATATGTTTGGAGCAACCATTATCTAGGAACCAGAAGTTCTTCTTCTTTTGTACCTACAAGTAAGAATCAAACTTTGATTTTTGGTATCCATAGGGTCCTTAAGTGTTAGTTCTAGATTCTTTTGATACTCATGCTAGTTTTCTACTAAAATATGCATTCTTCTTTATAAAGTATGAAAAATTAGTATGTCTATTTTGATCGCAATAAGTGCAAGTGTGCTTAGTGTCACTTGTCCTTTCTTTTAAAAAATACTTTTTGAGGTATTTTTTTTTTTTTGGAGGTTTTTTTCCCATTCCTTCTTTTTTCAAATTTGTTTTTTTTTTCCCCAGGCTTCTTTTCAAATTTTTTTTTCCTTTTTTAATTTTTTGGCCATTTTGGTTCAGTTCAAAAATTTTTTTCTTTTAGGGAGTTTTTTTTTTTTGCCAAGGCTTCCCATTTCCCCCAGGTTATTTTCCTTTCTTTTTTTTTTTTTAATTTTTTCACTTTTTTTTGTCAACTTAGGATTTTTTTTTTTGGGGTTTTTTTTTTTGAAATTGGTTTTTTCTTGTTTTTTTTTTAATTCTTTGAATTTCTCAATAAATTTTCATATGATAAATCACGATCAATATCATTCTCACTAAAATTACTATTAGTATCACTATCATCATACAATTCATTTTTAGATTCATGTGAGCTTACCTCATTTTCTATTGCCATAAAGCATATGTTGTCAATTTCTTCTTGTTGTTCTCCTTCGAGTTCTTCTTCTTTACTATCATCCTAAATAGCCTTCATTGCCTTCTTCTTCATTTTTTTTTTTCCTGGGCCTTTCTTTTTTTTTTTGGCCTGGTTTTTTGCTTTCAAGGCAGTTGTTGGGTTTTTCTTTACTTTTTTTTTGGGGGAGTTTTTTGCTTTTGTTTTTTTTTTTGAATTTTTTTTTTTTGAATTTTAGTTCTTTTTTTTTTTTTTTGTTAGTTTGGGCATTTTTTTCAGTTTCCTTTTTGGCAATTTTTTTTTCTTCTTCTTGGTTTTTTTGCTTGGTTTTTTTAAGTACAATTCTCTTCTTTTTCTTCTCTTCCCCTTCATCTTTATTTGTTTCTTTTATGAGAATTTCATGGGTCATGAGAGAACCCATACCTTCTTCAAAGGGAAGTTTGCTAAGGTCTTTTGCTTCTTGAATAGCAATCATCTTGCTTCTATTTGCTCGAGAAAGACTTCTAAAGATTTTACTCTCTAACTCACTATTTGGAAATATTTTTCCTAGTGCACTAAGAGAGTTAATAATAGTTGTGAATCTAGTAAACACTTGTAAAATAGATTCATCTTTTTCTATTTTAAACAATTGGTAGTTTCTAGTAAAAATATTGATTTTAGTTTCTTTCATGGAGCTAGTTCCTTGAGAAGAGACTTCTAACATGCTCCATAGTTTATGAGCATTTCTACCTTTCTCAACATTATTATAAATATTTCTATCGAAACCACACATAATAATATTTCTAGCTCTACCATTTTTGGTGAAGTTGATTTTATCTTTTTCATCATATTTTTCTATATCTTTTTCAACTTCTCTACCATCAACCATTTTAGTGATTTCCAAAGAGTCTTTAGTGACAATATACCATAAATCAAAATCAATAGACCTAAGGTAAGTGTCCATATAACTTCTCCAATAGTTAAAGTCACTTCCATTAAAAAAACGTAGTTTCGATGGAGACAACACCTTATATTGGGAAGAAAAATTGTTTGGACTAGTCATCTTAAAAACAGTTAAGTTTTAAAAATTTGTGCACCAAGCTCTGATACGAATTATTAGCCCAAGATTAACTAACCCAAGAAGGGGAGTGAATTGGGTTTTAAAAAACTTTTACAAACTTTTCTTGAAAAACAATAAATTATGCAAGTAAAAGCAATAACACATAAAAATAGCTAAATAATATGCATAAGTTCAAGATAAATAAATAAAGGAGATAGGGATAGAAAAGTGCAAACACTATTTTTACGAGTTTCAATAAATACGATAGTTTGTCTACGTCCCCGGCTTTTGACAATCCACTTCGAGCTTTCCACTATCGCATCAAGAGAATGGGTTTGATCTTCCCTTTTACGCAATGAGTGATTTCTTCTTTAGCACACTCTTAAATTTACAATAGCTTTGAATTTGACTCTATCACGCCTAACTCGGATTGTTTAGACTCTAGTATCAATCTCACCTAAACCGGGTTATTTATGAATCTGGCGTCAACCTCACCTCACAAATACAATTTTAGTTTTGTTTATTGATACACTCAACTAGAATCTCTCTTAAGAATATAATTGATAAAAGGTAAGCCTAGAGAGAATAAATGAGAATACAAGTTATGATCTAGTTTGGCTCAAGTGATTTTTGTGAAATTGTGGATTTGAAAGTTTGATTCACAAAAGATGATTTGAACGACTTGAAAGTATGTTTAAAGTAGTATAAGAATGTTCAGAAGTTATTTCAAGTATTAGAAAAGCTTCTATTTATAGAGTTAAATGGAAACTAGTTGTTTTAGGCTATTTGACAAACAATCTGTCATTTTCAGTAGATTAAAAATGCAGTTTCGGTCGACTGAAAATACTAGCCGTTGGTAGTGCAGTTATAACGGTCGAATTTAAAATATATTAAAAATTGAACATAGAAATTGGTCGATTGATTCTGAGGACTTGTCTACCGAATCTGTCTGAGAGTAATCTTTAATTTTTATTTCAATTATTTTTCAATTATTTTCAAAAATGTGATTTCATAAATTTATTTTTTATGTAATATGGAAACTATAGAAATTCATAAATTAATTTGAAAACTTGTCTAAAATAAAATTGATATTTTAATTGGAGATGAAACAATTTGATAGTTTTGCTTTGAAAATTTCTAATTTTATGAAAAATTTGAGCCATTGAGATCATATTATGTGTAGACAAATATTCAAGTACAAGAACTAAGTATCTAACCTTTGCTAGTCTAGGTCTTGTAATCTTGAACGTTATCTTTAAGCTTTTTTCCATAATTAATCTTGAATGCCTTGTGTTCCTTTCAATTAAACTTACTACACACTCAAGTAGATTATTTAATTCTTAATCATATATTTATTAACTTCAAAATATGAGTGTAGTATTGATGATACAAGGCATGACTCAACATTATGATATTGGAGAAAAGGAAATTATAGGACCTGAAATAGTACAACAGACTATTGGGAAGATTAGATTGATCAAAGAAAGACTTTTGACTGCACAAAGTTGTCAGATAAGTTATGTGACCCAAAAAAAAGAGAAGTGGTATTTGAAGTTGGTGATCATATTTTCTTAAAAGTGTCACCTATGAGAGGGATAAGGAGATTTGGAGTTCAAGATAATCTAGGTCCTCGATTTCTTGGTCCATTTGAGATATTAGATAAAGTTAGTAAGGTAACCTACAAACTTGCTCTGCCACCAGCTTTGTCTGGTATTCACAATGTGTTCCATGTGTCCATGCTCAAGAGATGCAATCATGATCTTAGTCATGTGATTTAGTATGAGCTGATACAACTTAAAGAAGATTTGACTTATGAAGAACATCTTTTGTGTATTATTGATACAAAGGAATAAGTGCTGAGATGTCGAATTATTTATTAAGGTTCAATAGGCTAACCATACTAAAAGAAAAACTATATGGGAGTTAGAAGAAGAAATGCGAGTAAAATACCCTTTTCTTTTGAGACTACAGGCACGTGAAGTTTACAAGACTAAACTTATTTTGAGTGGAGGAGAATGTAATAACCTATATACCTAATAACAAGACAAGAAAATAAATAAACGAAAGAGTAAAAAACAAAAAGACCAAGGGTTTAGTTAATTGCATAAGGACAATTAAATAATTTTAAAGACTAGGAAACCCTATACGTATCTTCTTTAAGAATCTGACAGAAAAAAAAATTAAAGCTCTATAGAGGGAGAGGAGAATGGCTAAGAGCTTGGAAGAAGTGGAAGGGTTATAAAAAGGTTGATTTTCAATTCTTTAAGGTAAAAAATTCCTCCCCATCAATTATCATTCTATTATTTGAGATTCTTAGGGTTAATCAATCATCTAGGATTTAGAATTCTTTAAGTATCTATTTGTTTTAGTCATGATATATTTTGACTAATCACTCTCCTGTAAGGTTTAAAACAAGACTAAAATTACATGATTTGGATGTCGATTAAAAGCGATAGATTTTTGAGTTTTAGTCTAAAATGATAAAACATAATAGAGGTTGCGGCTAGTTTTTTAGGGGTTGTTATGGTCTAATAGTATCATATTTGAGTAGTTAGAAACTTTATTCAATACGATTTCTAATGGTATATAATATGTCAAAAACAGACTAATAATTAGAAAAATATAACATTTCAAATTTAGCGCTGTGAATCTGGGAAAAAAATTGTAACTCTTGACATTTAGAGCAAAATATGGCAGCGGTTTGTTTGGCTTTATAAGGCCCACCTATGGACCTTATTGCCATGTTCTTGGTACTTTTATGACCCCCATCTCTCGTAGAAATTGTCCTTCAAGTTTCACAATTTTTTAGAATTAATTTAGAAGTACTATAAGTTTTTGATATCGAGGTTATGCAAGATAGTATAGTGAATGTATTGAGTGTGTATGGGCAGCAGGTTAAACATTATATTAGGGATGATTTACCGTACATATTAAGTATTTATTATTCATATATGATTTTTGTTATAATTATAGGTGCTTATAGTAGCGAACAAATTATTGTCGGATTGGTTAGGTTAGCGAATAGGTAACTAATCTTTCATTTTTAACTTTTGTTTTACTTGAAGTTAATATCTTTTGCTTTCTTTGAAAAGAATAAATAAATTCATGTTTGTAAATCTAAAACTTGTTTTCAGGTAATTTGTTAATAAATAAAAATTATTTTGATTAGAGATAACTACTTTTCGAATAAAATACGGATCATGCTTATATTTGTTGCTACTGTTAAATGACTTGAAAATTATTACCTTGTTGATAAATATGGAAAGTATTGGTTAAATTTTTTGATGATTGAATGTGTTGAAACGCTCTTCTGTGACTATGTATGTGGACCCAATTTATAGGAGCTATATGTGGACAGTATTGCCTAGTGGTGGGGTTAAATATAATAAATTCAGATCCGACTATAGGGCTTATTTTTAGTAGATTCGGACTTGACTACAAGGGTTATAAATGATAGATTCGGACCTACTTACAAGGGTTATTTGTAGCAGATTCAGATCAAGTCACATGAGTTAAGTGTAGCCATAGTCATCAAAACTATAGAGTAGAATTTGAAATTGATATCGATTATTGAACAAGTTTGATATAATGGATTTTGAAACTCTCTATTTTGTTAAATTAGTTTTCAATTAGTTTCATTTCCTTATTTTAAAAAGTATTGATTTTGAAGTTAGAGTTATTTTACGAAATGCTTACTAAATGTTTCAAATTGCATATGCTTATTCCAACTAGTAGAAATAATTTATTATTTACTGGGCTATCGAGCTCACACTTTTATTCTTTAATATTTTTCAGATTCAGATAATAGTCTATTTGGAGGCCAATTGTTTGAGGACTCGAATATACTTTTTACATTTATTATCTTGTTTAATTTTTGTTATTATGATGTTGTTGGTTATTTGAAGTATACTGGATTATTGTAATTATTTTAGTTTCTTTTGTCTCTATAGGAGTTAGCAAATTGTTAATAATAGTTTTGATTGATTTATTGTTTTGTTATAATAAGATATTTTGAGTATTAATGAATCTATTTAGGTTTTTAATAATGATTGAATTCAATGACTTTCGTGTCTACTAGGGTCTTTCCTTATAGACATGTGGTGGTTTCCATATCTTTAGTCTTGTGGCATGACAATTGGTTCGATCAATAAATACTTATAAATGTTTAAAGAAAGATTAAGGTAAATAAATATCGTAATATGAACAAGATCTCAAGTTAAGTAATACCATAAAAAAGGACATCAAACAGTCTGTACAAATAAGTTAGGACATACACATATTTAACATGCTAATCTTAATTGTTAAAATTTATGTTAGAGTAGCTTTAAAATATAGATAAAGAACTATAATAAACTCATTTTTTTTTCAAACGACCCTCCACGTATTCAAGTGTGAGGGCATCTATAAGATGGTCAATACAAAAAAAGACTGGAGCATAAAAACCAAGTGATCGTCATTTTATCATCGATCTAGCGTCCTGCAAAAACAACTTTTTTTTTTGGCTTGAATCATGCACAAACATTTTATTTGTGACAAATTTCAAAAAAAAAAAATCGTCATACAATCGATTATTACTTGTACGTTCAACATGTCGGACAACAACAACGGCAAGGGATATATAACATAGCTGGATAAAAAATGACTGCATTCAAGCATTTGAAACTAAGTTTTAAACTTAGAGACATATGCATACACTACTTGAAGAAGGTTTCCGTGACAATTATTTGTCTGAAAATCATAGACTCTGGAAACAAAGGTTAATATATGAAGCAATCCATAGTGAAGGATCATATTGTACCAAACACTAGTAAGTGTGTTCCTTGGATAAGTCTAATCATGGCTAGATGTTAGGATCATTTCCCATTTTTTTTTTCTCTGCTTTCAACAAAAGTAAAGCAAGATGCAAGTATTCCTGTAACAAAAAGCCAGATTCGTGTGACGTACAATATAACCACATAATTTGTTCATTTGTTCATAACGTTTGCATTATCAACCTTAAAAGAATGCCAAACGTTTTAAAGAACAAAACGGTGATATTTTGAATTACCAAACGACATTCAGTTTCTCAAATAATTAAGGGCCAATAATAACATACTAGCATAAAATTCATTTTCATATATTAGTGCCATTTAGGTGCACATAATTTTGAGTACTCACTTTAAAATATTTTTTATTTGTTAACTTTTATTCTCTTGGCAAATTTGCAGTAAAGTGCTCAAAATAAGCTCTTTGGTATGAATTTCACGAGTCTTGGAATAATCATGATAACATCATAGACATACATATTGCAATTCGTTCGAATTATTCGATTAATATTATCATTTTCATGATATGAGAAACTATTTAGATAGCTAAAGTGTTTTATATGTGTAATTTTATTTTTACTTTACACGTGATTGTAATTTTTAATTATCCTATTTTATTTTAATATTGTTTAGGAGAAGTAATATTAAATGGAATTTGTTACTTTGTTTTTTTTTTTTTTTTATCTCTTGCATATATTAGTATATTATTATGTGTACTTTATTTCATTTACGTTATAAAAAAATAATAAATAAATAAAAAGGGTGCCGACTTTAATAAGTCCGATAGTTTCTTAAAATTTCACCATTTATATATAAACTTGTCCACAAAGTTCTACAAAAAGATATTCTCTTATATTCGTACCCTTTGATATCATGTGGAGTTCGATGTATATCACTTGCTCAAATTGCAGATAGGGTACTAAATACAGAGTAAGCAAAAAAAAATATTTTGGATGAGGAAAAGATTAGGAGAGAAAGATTGGCTAGAGAGGTACAAAGAGATTTCAAACCTAGTTTTCAGAAAAATAGAGGAGGACAAATTCAAATTCAATGTTCTCAGGATATGAAAAGGAAGAGAGCACTAGCTCAACAGACTCGACCTAATTAAGCTAAACATCCCAGGATTGATCAGGGGACCACCACTACTACTATACTACCATGCCCAACATATGGGAAGAATCATTCTAGAGAGTACCGTAAGAGTGTAGGGATGTGCTATAAATATGATAAAAGTGGTAATTTTATTAAAAGCTGCCCTAAAATAAAAAATGATCAGAGAAATCCTAGTAGAAAGCTATATGTTATGGCTGAGATAAAAGTTGGAGATTAGATTGAGTCAGACCCATATGTTATCATAAGTGAGTATTTATTTCTAGCATTATAAGTCATACGTTGATAGATTCAGAATCCATACATTCACATGCATCATTAACATTTGTGAGAAGATTGAGCTGTCCTACAAATCAAATGAGTACTCCATTTGGCACCACACTTCTCTCTAGAGAAGTTATATATCCAGATAAAATTTTAAGAGTTTGTCCTATTGTAGTGGATGATAGAAAATAATTTGTAGACATGATTGTACTTGACATAAATGATTATGAGATTATTTTGGGTATGGATTGGCTATCAAAGTATTGTGCTAAGATTGATTGTAAAAAGAGGGCTATAAATTTTTATCTGCTAGATGCTGATTAATTTATACTTGTAGGTACTTAAAGTAAAGCAAAGTTTTCTTTGATTTTAGCTATGAAAGCAAAGTTTCCTTTGATTTTAGCAAAAGGTTGGTTAGGATATTTGGCCAATATTCTTGATACATCTGTTGAGCAGAAATTGAGAACAGAAGATGTGTTAGTTGTGTAAGATTTCCTAGATGTGTTTCAAGGGGATTTGCTAGGTTTCTACCAAGTACCATACCTACTTCTAGGACACTGTATAGAATTTATACATCTTAGCTTTTCACCGTGGGGTGCACTGGTCATATTTGTGAAAAAGAAAAATTGAACTATGCGATTGTGTATTGACTATAGAAAAATTAAGAAAGTGACAGTGGAAACAAGTATCCTTTACTACGTATTAATAACTTGTTTGATCAGCTACAGGGTGCTTCTATATTTTCAAAAATTGATTTGATGTCTTGGTACTATCAATTGAGAATCAGAGAGGAAGATATTTCTAAGACAATCTTTAGAACTCGATATGGCCATTAAAAGTTTTTGATGATGCCATTTGGTCTGACCAATGTTCCAATAGTATTTACGGACATAATGAATAGGATATTTAAAGAATTCCTGGATAAGTTTGTTATTATGTTCACTGATGACATTTTAGTATACTCATGATCTAGATAGGAGCATAAAGAGCATTTGAGAATCACCCTTCAAATACTGAAAGAGTATGAATTATATGATAATTCAAGAAATGCGAGTTTTGGTTACAAAAAGTGTCATTTCTTGGTCACATTGTTTCTCAGGATGGACTTTCTGTTGACCTAGACAAAGTTGAAGTAGTTAATAATTAGTATCGACCTACCAATGTGACAGAAATAAGGAGATTTCTATGTTTAGCAAGTTATTACAGCAGATTTGTTAAAAGATTCCCTAAAATAGCTTTGCCACTTACATAGTTAACTAGGAAAAGTAACAAGTTTTTATGTGCTGATAAGGGTAAGAAGAGTTTTTAACAATTAAAGTAGAGATTAATTTTAGCACCAGCCTTGCCTATATCTGTAGGTACATAGGGGTTTGTTATTTACAATGATCCTTCGAAACAAGGTCTAGGATGCGTCCTTATACAAAATAGGAAAGTTATTAATTATGCTTCTAGACAGTTGAAGGATTACAAGCGCAACTATCCTACTTATAACTTAGAATTGGCTGTAGTAGTGTTCGCACAAAAATTTGGCGGCATTACCTATATAAAGTATATTGTGAAATCTATATTGATCACAAAAGTTTGAAGTATCTATTTACTCAAAAAGAATTGAGCATGAGACAACAAAATTGGCTAGAATTGGGAAAAGAATATGATTATGGCATTAGCTATCATCCAGAGAAAGCGAATGTAGTAGCAGATGCACTTAGTAGGAAATTATCAAGTAATCTGTCAGCTTTACACAAGTTAGAGAAATCCTTGCAGGAAGATTTATGCAAAATCTAGTATTGAGTTAATTGATGGTAGATTTTATACTATGATGTTACAGTCTATCTTATTAGACAAGATTAAACATAGCTAGAAAGAAGATCCTGAGTTGATTGGACATAAAAAATTAGTTGAGTTAAGGAATAAGTTAGATTTTAGAATTTCTACATAAGGAGTTATCAGATTTTAAGATAAATCTGTATGCCAAATGATAGAAATATTAAGGAAGAGATTCTAACAAAGGCACACAATACTCTACATTCAGTTCATCTAGGCACTACAAAGATGTACAATAGATGTACAATAATCTAAAGATTCATTACTGGTTGCCAAGAATGAGAAAGATATTTTCAAGTTTGTGGAACATGTTTAACATGCCAACAAGTTAAGGTTAAGCATAAGAGACCAGTAGGAGAGTTGCAAGTACTTTAGTTACCTGAGTGGAAATGAGAGGAGATCACTATGGATTTTATAGTTAAGCGACCAAAGATAGTATCTCGCCAAGATGCAGTATGCATTATATCGACAGACATACTAAAGTAGCCTATTTTATTCTGATTTCTATGACCTACTCCTTGGATAAACTTGCAGCATTGTACATTAAGGAGATTGCTAGAGTTCATGGAATTCCTATTTCAATAATATTAGATAGAGATACCAGATTTACTTCAAAATTTTGGAAGAACGTACAACGAGCTTTGAGAACTAAATTGAAATTTAGTAATGTACTCCATCCTTAGACAGATGGTTAGGTTGAGAGGACTATTCAGTTCTTAAAAGATATGCTTAGAACTTGTGTTATGGATTTTCAAGAGTCGTGAAACCATTATTTACCACTGATTGAGTTCTCCTATAATAACAACTTTCAAACTACGATTGGTGTTGCACCTTATGAGATGTTGTATAGTAGAAAGTGCACATCTCTAGTTGACTAGGAAGAAGTTGGAGAATGATGTTATTTGGATCCTAATATTATTAGAGATATAGCTGAGATAGTTGTAAAGCTCAGAAGATGTAGGATAACTACTTAAACTAGCCAGAAGTTTTATGTAAATCTATAACATCGACCTTTACATTTTTCTGTTAGTGATGAAATATGTCTCAAGGTTGCCCCTATGGAAGCTGTCATGAGATTTGGAAAGAAAGGGAAGTTAAGTCCAAGATTCATAGGTCCATATGAAATCCTCGAGAAAGTTGAGAACATCGTTTATAGGCTTGCCTTACCCCTTGAGTTATCAGATGTATACAATATCTTCTATATTTCTATGCTGAGAAAGTATGTATTAGATCCATCCTATGTTCTTAGTCAGGAGCCACTAGAATTGGACCCAAAATTAAGCTATGAGGGACATCCTATTCATATTTTAGATAAAAAGGGGAAAGAATTGTGAAATAAAAAGATTCGTCTAGTGAAAGTTTTATGGCGAAACTATTTTGTAGAGGAGGCTACATGGGAATGAGAAAATGAAATGAGAATCCAGCATTCAGAGTTGTTTGGTAAGCAAATTTCGAGGATGATATTTTTATTAGGAGGGAAGGATTGTAATATCTTCAATTCCCAAATAATATCCTATTTCTGATATAATTAAGAGCCAATAATAACATGCTAACATAAAATTTATTTTCATATATTATTGCCATTTAGGTGCACATAGTTTTGAGTACTCATTTTAAAATATTTATTTTTTTTATTAACTTTTATTCTCTTAGTAATTTTGCAGTAAAATTCTCGAGATAACTTTTGGTATAAATCTTACGAGTCTTGGAATAATAATGATAACATCATAGACATACATATTGCAATTCATTAGAATTATTTGATTCACATTAGTGTGACTAATATTATCATTTTCATGATATCAGAAACTATTTGGATAGCTAAAGTGTTTTATATGTGTAATTTTGTTTTTATTTTACACGTGATTGTAATTTCTAATTATCCTATTTTATTTCAATATTATTTGGGAGAGTTAATATTAAATAGAATTTTGTTATTTGTTTTTTAATCTCTTGGCATATATTAGTATATTATTGTGTCTTTATGTATTGAGTTATATATATGCAACTTGTGCAAAGGTATTAACCAAGTTATTTCATTTACGATATAAAAATAAATAAATTAATAAAAAAGGTGCCGACTTTAATAAGTTTAGAAGCTTTTTAAAATTTCACCATTTTTATACAAAACTTGTCCATAAAGTTCCATCAAAAAGACATTTCTCTTATACTCGTAGCCTTTGACGTCTTTCACTTCTTAAAGCTTTTCAAAACAACTCATGATAAATACTCGTGTTCTCTAGGAGTTTGAAGTTAAGTTTCGTACTGTTGTTATTATTTGTTATGAGCTATATACGAGAACAATGTATACACGAGTGTTTCTTGATATATGATGTTTGTTTTGGTTTTGGATACTGAAACCTGTAGTTAATTAGGTCTTGTAGTTGGTATTTGTGCAAGTCTCAAACTTTTCTCAAATTTTTTTCGTTCTTAATTATTGTATTGGACTTTAGTAAACTGTTATAGTTACCATACTTGTGTCTTGAATTCTAATTCTATCTGAATAATAATTATTTGCTGCTAAGTTACATGTTTATTATTACTATTTTGACTACTACACAATTATTCTATAGTTACAGATTTATATGGTTAATTTAGGAATGTAATTAACTGAATTAAGTATTTAAAGGATCCTTGTATTCTTTATTTGTGGAGCATGTTGGTACTTGGTATTTTTAAGATCGTACTTTTCGAGGATTGGCTAATTATTCTTTATTCATATATGAAAGGAAAGCTTGAGAGAAATGTTTATATAATATGGTTCGGTGGAATTCTTTGTATTATTGAAATTGTATTTTGGTGTTATTCTGTTGGTATGTTCTGATGTAAATGTTAATGCGTCGTCATTTAATTAAAAATCGTGAAAGAAAAATAACTCTAGGAAATTAATATGTTGTTGTTAGCTATATACTTGATTTGTTCTTGTTTGTCTTGTTATCACTAGTTGATATCTTAAATTCTCGTACAAAACCTGAAAAATAATAGGGTATATCAATTGTACCAAAACAAAGAGCATTTCACAAGAAAATAAATAAAGCTCGGAAAAAAGATAAGCAAAATCACGCTTGCAATGGTTCCTTCAGAAATATTCTGATAACAATATGGGGTGGTCCTCTAATGTAGACAGAGGAGATTTATCGTGACTCAAGACCTCCATATGATCGTATATGCTCTGTTATATGATCTCTAAGTGACTTAATATATGGTTCACGGTCTTATCAAACAATATAATATACATAAAGATTCTAACCATATGATTATTTATTATTTGTTATATATACTTTGTGTCTACATATATTACTTATTACGTTTCATGCTCACGTATATTCTTACCTTATAGAGGGTACTACTAATATTTAAGATTGGACGAGGAATTCTGATTTTCTAACCACGATTTATGTATATGAGTATTTTGATGTTATGATTTTCTAACAGAGGATCTTCTATCTATTTTTGAGTGTGTATCTAATGTATGTATGGATATCTATACACTTTATAACTTTATAATATTATATATATATAATTATGAATGAAGTTTTTCTTTTATTTCCAAAAAGTTTTAATAAGGTTTAACTACCATTATTTTATTAGTCTAAATTGAGTAGTATCTCCTGATCTTATTAAATAAGTACGCAAATATTCGATGCGTACAATAATGAAGTTGGGGGAGATTACAAAAACATCAGAACCAATACATAAAGCGATAAGCCAAAACTCTTGCTTACATTAAACTTGGAAAATTACACTCGAAAAAAGATTGAAACTTGCAAGTTTAATGGAAACCTGACTTTTTCGTATTATGTGCAATCTAAATTCGAAATATACAAATGAATTTTTTTGCTTATGAAATTCATAAATTACCTACCCCCTTAATAATTCCTAGGTTATATTTTTTGTCTCCTCTGTTATTTCTTCCTCCAAAACATTCTAGAGAGTTATCTCATCAAATGGATCTCTATATCATAGGGAAAAAAGAGAGAAAAAGAAACCAAATTAGACAAATAATAATTATTCCAATATAATCCATTGAAAAAAATACCCTAGCCTTTTTCTTTATCTATATCTCCTCCTAACAAAAAAGACAGCGCCTCCCCGTTTGGAGGTCAAAGAGTGAGTCTTCTCTTTTCTTTCTCTGACCTCATCTTCTTCATCCTCCCTACTTTTTTTTTTTTTTTTTCAGTTTTAATAAGTCTAAATCTAGATCTAATTTGTAGTATTATCTTTTGTATTGATTTTATTTCGATCTAGTTTTTATATCTGAGATTTCTTCTCAAATCTAGATATATTTACTAGCCAATTTTTATTTTATTTTTCTTTGTACAGAAATGGATCTTAATTAGTAGTGGTCTCATCTAGTCTACCACGCTAAGAATATAACAAAAAGTAAGTATTGAAGGCAATAGATTGCTGGTGGTCGTTGTTATCTCTTTTTCTTGAAGATTTAGGGCATTCCGTACATTTATTTTCAGTTGTGTTTGTGATCCATTTTTCATCTCTTTTCTTTGAGGAGTTTGATATTGTAATCTTTATGCTTATATTGTAATTTGAAGCTTTTTACTTCGATATGATTTAGAGGAACCCATTTATATATATAAAAAATAACTAATAAATTGTTGTATTTTAAAAAGAAAACTACTAACATAATTTAGAATTTAAATTAAGCACCATGTAGGTAATGGAAAAAAAAATTTATAAAAAAATAATAAAACTTTCGAGAAACAAGAAGAATAATTTCATAGCAGAAAAGGATCTAAAGAGAGCAAACACAAACCTGAAGCAATTGTACTGACTATCACCTAAGAACCAAGATATCTATATACATGTTTTGGTATACATGTGTACTGTAGTTGAGACAAGGACGTGAGTTGGTCTAATTTGAGCCAAGATGACATTTTTTGTGCACTTTTTTAAAAGCGACATTTTTAAGAGTATCAAAAACATCTTAACCTTAAGAACCTTTCAACCATGAAAATGTCTTAAATAATAGTTTTTCTCATAGTTAAGACCATAGGTCAAAACGTTATTGACACTAGTGGTGTTAAAACTGGCCAGTACTAATAGACCAGCATAGCATTGTAAGTAAATGTATTTAGGCTCACATGATACATGCATAGGTATGTGACACAACATATACGAATAACAAGCACGATAGATACTAATAACGGGCACGATAAACATGATTAAGAAAAATAATTAGTTTGTAAAAATAAATACTTATTTTAAATTTATTTTAATTTCTTGGGGCATAAAAATTAGAAGAAATTAAAATTAAAAATTTTTAATATATATTATAAATATTAAGTCTGTTTCTAATTTTTTAAGGCAAAAGGTCCTAAAATTTAATAAGTTTGAGCCGAAGAATTTAAAGATATTAAAAATATAAGGCAAAACTCACCTGCAACAGAAAATCAATAAAATATTGAGAAAGAAAAATACAATTTAAGTATGTGTTAGTCATAACTTTTGAGTTGTACCTTTTGATATAATTCTAGTAGGTGCTGATTGGAATATAATTTAACTAATGAAATTTAAATTAATTATAATTTTTTATGTATACTCTAATATTTTCAATTTAGATTTGTTTTTTAATTTATTTTTTATTTTTCATGTAACGGGTCAAGCATGGCACGACACGATTACTAATCATGCACAGGTTGTCACTAAATAAGGCATGAATGTGCCACACCTAAATGTACTTGGGCTGATATGTCACGGCCAAGTTAACTTCTCTAATTGACACTCCTAAAAATTTTATTTTTAAAAAAAATACATAAAAGATCATTTTTGCCTAAATTAGTCCTATCTATGTCATTTTCTCTTTTGTGGTTATCATAGGTCCACTACAATCACACCACACATAAGATCGTAAGTAGAAAATTGTACAAGTCAAGGGTTATACTTATTGCTCCTATGCTAATCAACTTATAGCTAGTTATTTATAACTGAAATATTAGTAGATAAAGCTAAAAATCTTTACCAAAGTATATATTGTCTTAACAAACTATATATTTTTCTCGTCAATGATAGGTTGACAAGTCTACAAGTAATATCAGTAATATCCATAATATTACAATTTCCCATGTAATGGGTAATTATACAATTTCATGTAATTATACAAGATTGGATAATAACTAATAAACAAATTTCGTGTAATTATACAAGATTGGATAATAACTAATAAACAAATTGCTTGACCTTCACTCAGAAGCTTATTTCCCTTTCCTCATGGGTTTCTTATTTGAAAAAGCTTGACTTCATTTCCTTTTTCTGCTGATCGCATATGATTCACTCAGAGAAAGTCGCATTTTAATCAAAAAAGCACACATACGACCTGATGTATTTATCTCAGTTATTGATTTTCCTTTTCTGGTATTGACCAATGATATAGATTTTATGTCGTCCATAACTTAATACATGATAATTGTCAAAGATTAAATTTATTCTGTTATAGTTTTTCAAATAAGCAAACATGACATGAAAAAAAAAATTGGTTCAATTTACACCACATTTCAATATCCAAAGTTTCACGGTTTGGTAGTAGTTCTTGGACTATTCATGTCTTTTTTTCCCTACAAAACTAAATAATTGTTAAGTTTCATAGGGCAAAGAAAAGCACGATGAGAACTCTGTTTTCTATTAATTAGTTTCATAGGAATTAAAAAAAGCAAAAGGATAACTCTGATTCCTATACCACCCTTTCTTTTTTATTTCTTTTGCTCTTTTCCGATGTGAAATCTTGAATTGTGCAATAGGAAAATTCATTGATGCTTTGTTCTTTATATCAATCTCTTGTAAAAGGTGTATGGTATATTTGAGGAGGAGGTTGAATGGCAAATAACGGATAATGACCTATAAACCAAAAAAAAAAAATATTGATCTACTTAAAAAGTTGTAGGGTGTTATATTTAAAATGTTGTATGATGTATGTTTTTCTTTTTTTCTTATAAGAAAACAAATTCCATTGGAAAACAGAGAAAGTAAGTTCATAAAGTTCAAGGAGGTATCTAGAGAAAATAAGTAATATACAATTTCCGATGAGTAAATTTCCTTTGAACCTTCTAAACCTGTTTTCAGATTTATGCATGCACATGTTCAGCCTATCGTACATATTCAAAAAAACAATTACTTGCACATAATACTAAGACTTGAATACAAGCTTAACCTTAACGTACTCTCATGTAGCGATGTAAATTATTACTAAGAGGACTCAATAATGAAGTGAATTTCACAATCGGCCAATGACTTGCGTCTATTAAGTCATTAGGAAGCTTAGTATTCATGAAGCCATGACTTACATTGGTGTGGATTTTGGTCTGTGAACCAACGCACACCATGCGCTCTCAAGTGATTTTTTTCGAAGGAAGCTAAAACTTAGATTTGATTTAGGTATGATTCGTACAACCTTAAAAAACTTTATAGAAAAAATTTTCACCAGCTGATGAAGATAGTGCCAGTATGGTACATACCAAATCTCTTTTACAAAAAGTAGTTAGTGATGTATTCAATGAAGTACTCTCAATGAATAGTAAATAAATAGTAATAGAATAATATGACAGGAGGAGAAAGGCGAAGAGACTAATAGGGTTTTAGGGATTAATGGTAGTTTACATCTTTCAGGTGTATATGGGACTATTTATAGTGGCTTTATACTCTCCAGAATGCTAGGATTGATGTTTACGTGTCTCTGAAAAAATAGGAGAGAATCATACCTACCTGCTTGTATGGACAAGAGCTTATGATTGGGCTACGTGTTAGCCTCTTCATAGCTTGCATCATCCTTTGTCCTTTGTTAATTGGTCGGACACATGCTATTGCTTAGTGGTCAGCAAGTTTCACTGGTTATTTGTTGTTAGTCTTCTATCATGGATTTTAACTGGTCAACACGAGTTATAAACTCTAATCAAGTGTTGGTCTTCATATTCATGGATTTGGCTTACTTGGAATCCCGTCCAGTTAGTTTTATCTCTTAAGAGTTGCTCAGGTTGTCCCTTTGGGTTGTAAGATAAGATTAGGACTTGGTCTTCCATTCTTATAGGCTTGGTTGGTCATTTAGTTTCCAACCAGGTCATTTGAATCTCTAGGGTTTGCTCTCCCTATAAGTGATCAACTAATCTTGATCTTTCTAAACATGCTTGGATTATAACGAGTTTGGTGTTGTTTCAGAGGCATTGCCATGACATGTTGTTTTCAACTTCATTTGGGAGCCATGTGCCATTTTTTTAGACTGTTCGTGAAAGTTGCCCCAACATCTGCCCCCTAAGTTCTCGTTGTGACTTGCTCGGATGAGAAATTTAATGGGCCCTACTCGGGCTAGAGATTTGTATTTATGCCTATTCAAAAACTTTGCCCTAACCTATGTTGCTCGAAGAGATAGTTTGTCTTTCTTGGTTAGTTGTATGGTGTTGTCTAATTTCCTAATTAAAAGCTAACCGCAAGAGCACAAGTTGCAATAAGTAATATAGGGATAGTAAGAGTATCATCGTACAGAGAAATGTGATTTATAAACGTTAATTACTAACATAGCATAGGTTTTAGTTTATCCAAACGAAATATAAATAATTAACTAAAATTAAATTATAATTAAAGAAAAATGAAATAAGCAAAGACGAATGGAAGTAAATGCAAGTATTAAACTAAACAACCAAGGAAATTCAAGTTAGAAACAACCAATGGAGAATGAAATTTAGGATTATGATCTAATTCCTATAATCACTTAATCCCCTCTTAAATTAATTAATTCAATTGAGTTGTCAACCGAAAAGCTAATGTAACTAAGGAGCCTTTTCTAAACACAAATTGGATTTACCTAGATAAGATAACACAATACCCCTGATATGAATTGAACTAGGTGCACTAAGATTGAGATCTCATAAAATGATTACACAAGTTTCATCAGTATATTCCTATCCTATGTTCTCCCTATACTAGGCAATCTTATATTATTTAACTTATGACCAAATTTCTATTCTCTCTTCCAAGCTCATAAAAATTTCACTCAATATTCTATTTAATGATTAAGTAAATAGAAGACAAGAAGCACAAACTTAAACAAACCACTCAACAAAGGATTTCATCAATAAAAAAGGAGAAATAATCAAAGAGATTATATTACAGGTTCAATTGTAACCCTATGCAATTGGATTTAGCTTATAATAAATTTAAAATCCAAAAATGAAATATACAAGAGTTTAGCATCTCAAATTTATAGAAATTAAGGAGAAGAAATGAAAAACTCTACAAAGCTTAATCTTCCACTCTACTTTTCAATCCCCTTGATTATTGATGTTTTCTCTCTTGGAATGGCCTCCAATGGTCTTTAAAATGACTTTGGCTGCTAGGGTTTTCATCCCTCTTAAGTAGGTGTGAAAGATGTTATTTAAAAAAGCTCAAAAGTTGCCTCAGATTGCGTACCATGTGTAAAAATGATGAAATTTCTAGGCATTGGCACCATGGCACCATTTCCTTGCGTTATAGCACCAAATTATATAAGATTGTTTTGACCAAGGTTGGGGCAGCAACATTAATTTTGTTGATGCAGCCCTGTTTTAGCTCTGTAGCCCTATTTTTGGCACTGTGCGGCACCAAAACTCGGGTTTGCAACCTATTTTCAGGGCATTGTGGCGCAGTGATTGGTCCCTACTCCGCTATGGCACCATTCCCTAAAAAATATCCCACTTTAGCTTAAAATCACAATCTTTTTGGCTCAATAACTCCACACCTGAAAATAGCATAAAAACACTACAAAACTCATAAAACCAAGTTCAAAAATGAATAATGAACAAGCTTAATGAGATAGAGGATTCCCTACTTTCAGATAGAGAGGAAGCGCTAGNGCTTTCTGGATACCTTTCCATGCTTTAACAAGCAAAAGCTAAGTGTAAAGCACACTTATCAAATCCCCTAACACTTAATCAATTGCTCATATTCGTACAAAACACAAAGAATGAAAGATAATATAAGGTAAATGAATGACAAGTAACAAATCCTAAACCTCTCCTTGAATAAGAGAAACTCGAAAACCCAATGCAACACAAAGAAGAGACGAATTGCACTACTAATTGAGATTTCCAAAGGATTTTTTCAAAGATTTCACAAAGAACATAACTCATAGAAACTTATGAACATTGGCTAAACATTGTGAACAATTTAAGAGTAAGCCCTATTCCACATTAGATTCTCTGTGTGCATGTGTGTAAATGCCTTTTCACTTATCCTTGTGCACAAATTAGAATTAGTTTATGTAAATATATATTAAGCTTAGAATCCTAGAAATAAATCAAGTACCATAAGTTTGCTTTTCAAATCTATCTCCACTAATGTAGATACATACAACACCAAGGATCAAAAGTTCTTTATCAAGCTTGTAATATAGTCTTAGGTGAGGGTAGGCAAATTTGGATTAAAGTAAGCTCACATCACCCATAAGCATATTAGACTAAGTCTTTAATTGAGTTATGCCTTACACTTCACATAATACACCGTCCTTCACAACTCAAATAACACCCCTTTACATTCAACTTTTGACTTTCTTTGATCAGCAAATCAACTAATATTTATTCTTTATCTTTTTATTGAGATGCATCCTCCAAAACTTGTTTCTTTCTTTCATTTATAAACAAGGGTGCATTCATTTTTAATTTTTTTTTTTTGAGTTTCATCTCCTTAAACTTGCTTCTTTCTTTCGTATATGAACAAAGATGCACTCATTCTTCAAATTTTTCTTTGATGAATATAATATGCAACATTTTTTGTTTTTAAACGAACAACAAAGACAAAAAATGATTAAACTTCTAAACTCCTTAACTCCACCCTTCCACCCAACATGTAGCATTGCTCAAAATAATATTAATCGCGATTATATGCTTAAGGGTCAAAGGTTTAAGGATATTATTTTAGGCTAGTCCAATGAGATTGGTTGGTAAAAAAAGGAATAAAAAAGGCTCAAACTAGGTGAACTATGGACAAGATATATTAAGATTAGCTAGAAAGGCTCAATCAGTCTAAACAATGCCTAAATCCTCTCCTTGGTAAAATATAGTCTAGGATTTTGCCTCAATAGATTATCAAGCAAATTCAAGTACTTTTGAAATTATCATAATGGCATATTTGCATAATTACTCTCTAGATTCACAGTAATTCAAAGTTCAAGGTATTGGGCTCAATTATAGAATTTCACAATCAAAGTGGAACCAACACAAGAATTATTTATAATTCCAAGCCAATATCTGCATTTTTTTTCACAAGTTAAGACAAAATGCAACCATAATTGTCATCATCAGACCATAGAAAATCACCAAAGAGAAGCATAAAATATCTCTACATTATTCCCACAATCACAAAAATAAAAATTGAACAAACAAAAGACAAAGTATACTGACTACCAAATAATGAACAAATAAGTAATCCATCAAGGTTTAAGCCTTCCCTAAACTTATCATGCTAAAGATATGAGAATCAAAGGATAAGAGGGGAGTATAGAAATACTCCCCTCATTGGCTTAAAGCTATGAAACTTGATGTTTTTGAAGTAGTGCTAGTCCTATCGGATTTCTCAAAACACGGTAAAAATAATAAAACGCTAGTGTTACCTCCTAAGAAGCGCTTGTTTGACATTCTTAGCTTGACATCCTTCCTTCTTCGTCATGGAGAGAGTAGAGAGACGGTAGAATGCCTCATCCTCTTTCCCTTGAGCTTGCTCAGGAAGAGGTTCAAGCATGAGTTACCAAGTTTCACTTTCGAATCGGGCTCAAAATGAGGCTTAAAATTTTTCTTCTTCTTAACACACCACTTCTTGGTCTTCTCTTTGTATGGCTTATGGTGGCTATGGAAAGAGAGTGAAGCATTTAAAAGTTTAACCAGAGGTTTAGACCTAGCCAAGTAAGGAGGGACTCCCAATAGATTGGCATCATGTAGAGCTTTCTTTGCCTCCACATTAAAAGAGTGAACAAACGAAGCTTCATGAATGTTAGTTAGAATCTCTCCTAAAGACTTGTCTTCAATGCTTTCATTAGCCATGTCGATAGGAGAGGCCATATCTTTGAACACATTGAAGGTAATCACTTGGTCTTCTACCCTTATAGTAAGCTCTCCTTTGTACACATCAATGACCGTCCTCTCGGTTGCTAAAAATGGCCTCCTAAGGATAACTAAAAGATTCTTATGTTTCTCCATATCAAGAGTAATAAAGTTTGCTAGAAAGATCAACTTGTCCGCCTATACAAGCACATTTTCAATGATTCCCTTTGGATGATTGATTGACCAATCCGTAAATTGGGGCATTACCGTAGTTGGCTTTGATTCTCCTAAGCCAAGTTTTTGAAATATGGACAATGACATCAAGTTAACACTAGCTTCTAAAGACTTACTAAAGAAGTGATCACTGATGGTGCATAGGATGTTGAAGCTTCCTGGATCCTTGAGCTTAGGCGGTAGCTTGTTTGGAGGATAGCACTAGACTCCTCCATAAGAGCTATGGTCTCAAATTCACCCTTCTTAGACAAAATTTCCCTTATGAACTTCACATAACTTGGCATTTGCTCAAGTGTCTCAGCAAATAGAATGTTGACATGGAGCTTCTTAAAAACATCCAAAAACTTTGAGAATTATTGATCAAGCTTCTTTTTCTACAAGCGTTGGGGAAACGGTGGTGACGGATAATGGGGAGATGACTTTAGTGATGATGATCTCTCAATAATAACTTCTTCACTTAGTTTCTCCCTTACATTCTTTTTAGCTTGTTCTTTCTCAACAAGTTCTTCAACAATTAGTGTATATGACAAAGTGGACTTCTCAACATTTTTCATTAACTATTTTCTATTTCTCAAATTACAAAGCTCCTTGCCTTTCTTTCTTAGATTCACCTTGGTATTACTAGGTAACACTCTATGAGGCCAGTTTATCATAGCACTAGCCAGTTCATCCAAGCAAAGTTTAGATGATTCATCTACCCTAGATTATAAGAATTGGAATATGGTTTGTCTTGCTGCCTACTGAAATTTTCCACAAAATATGTTAACTCCACATTCATGGAATTGTGATCGTAAACCACTATTAAACTTTGCATAGCATGTACTTCATGAACATCCATAGAATTAAGCTTCTTAGTCATTGACTCCATATTCTTGGTCAATACACTAACTTGAGCTGTCAATGATGAAATGGCTTCTAACTCATTGATACTAGCAGCTCAGCTTATACTAACACGTTCCAAAGGCCACTGATAATTATTTTCCAACATCTCCAATAACTCGTATGCCATAATGAATGACTTACCTATTAGAGCAATGTCAGCTACAACATCCACAATAGTCCTTAACTGATCCATCAATCCATTGTAAAAAGTCTGAACAAGAAGCCACTTGGGTATCCCATGGTGTGGACATTTCCTCATCAACTCCTTACAAAGCTCCCAAGCCTCATATAAGAATTCATTATCAAATTATACAAAGGAAGTGATGTCATTCCTCATCTTAGTAGTCTTGGCCAGAGGAAAGAACTTGGCAAGAAATTTCTAGGCTAAGTCCTCCCAAGTGGTGACTAATCTCGAAGATAAGGCATTCAACCAACTCTTTGCTTTATCTCTCAAGCAAAATGGGAACAACCGCAAGTGAATGGCATCTTCACTAACTCTGTTGTGCTTGAAGGTGTTGCATATCTCCAAGAAGTTCATGATATGATGGTTAAGATTATCACTAAGCAAGCCACTAAATTAGCACATGGTTTGCACCATTTAAATAATCATTGACTTTAACTCAAAGTTGTTAACATTAATAACCAGCCTCCAAATGCTAAGACCAAACCCAATCAACAATGGGAATCACAAAGTTCCTCAAAGTTCTAGTATTGTCTTGGCCACCAAAAGCTAGCTTGAGGCTCAACTCCTTGATTCCTCCTTCTTTGAATCTCCCTGAAAGCATGCTTAGTCTCAGGATCAAATGGTATGAATTCTGCACTCTTTCTACGTCTCTTACAATAAATTTAAGCACCTGAGATCAATAATAAGAACAAAAGAGTTTAAATTAAATGTAAACTTATTGATACTAGTATTAGCAAGATATAAATCACAGATTCCCGACAACGGGGCCAAAAACTTGTTGCCTAATTTCCTAATTGTTACACTAAATTTATATACATAAAATAACCACAAGTGAACAGACCGTAAATAAATAATAAAGTAATAAGTATAGAGTTATCGATTTCTCGAGAAATTGGGTGTTAAATTATCATTAGGTATCGAATTTTTTGTGACCTAACTTTACCTAGGCAATAAAATTAAATGAATTTATAGTTAACTAAATACAAAGAAAAAAATAAATACAAAAATAAATATGGAAATTTCTATGTACAAATATACTAGAGGATTGAATTCACCAATCATCAACTATGAATTTTATCACTAATTACATTCTAATCAATTATCCTTAGTTTATAAGCCAAGAACCCAAAGATATTTCTACTCCATCTTTCAAGTGCCGACTGAAATGATTCCTACATCTTGGTTCTAATATCTCTATTCCAAACTTAGAAATTAAGAATTTATTATGTTCAATAGTTCTTTGATGATGACTTCAAATTAAATGAAGGCTTTAGGATGTATTTAAGGAGCTCAAAGATGACCTAGGTCAGGTGGAATATCAGTCATTCAATTAGATAGTATGAAGGGTCAAAATTGGCTCTAAAAACTCGCTAAAACCTCTCTTGATAAGTGCCGCAGCATTGTGGCCTATGGAAGTCTGTTTTCTAGGTAGTGTTATGGTGCTACTATTCAAGCATTGTGGTGCTCTCAGTTCTCGAACTCAGCACGACAACTTTTCTTCCAGGAGCACTGATTCTTCGTTTTAGCTCTGTTCTCCCTAATTTTCATTATGTTGCATTCGTATCGGACTTAAATTTTATTAAAAAAGGGTTGAAATATCTATATTTAGTACCAATTTATTTTAATTCCCATTTATTCATAAGAACTACAAAAATAACATAAAAGTACATCAAACCAACATAAATATTTGAGAACTTACAAATATTTGAGTTGAACGATACTTGATTTATGAGTGAATTAACCACTCATAACCAATTAAGGGCTAACCGCAAGAGAAGGGGTAGCAATAGGTAATATATAGATAGTAAGAGTATCGTCCCACAGAGAAATGTAATTCAAAAATATTAATTACTAATGTAGCATAATTTTCAGTTTATCCAAATGAAATATAAACAATTAACTAAAATTAACTTGTAATTAAAGAAAAATAAAATTAAAAAAAAAGACAAATGGAAGTAAATGTAGTGACTATACTGAAAAACCAAAGAAATTCAAGTTAGAAACTACCAATGGAAAGCGAACCTAGGATTATGATCTCCCATCTAATTCCTCTAATTATTCAATCCCCTCTTAAATTAATTAATTCAATAAAGTTATCAACAAAGAAGCTAATATAACCAAGGATCCTTTTTCAAGTGTAAATTCGATCTACCAAGATAAGATATTATTAGGATTATGCTCAAAAAGTATTTAATATTTATGGATATTTATTGAATATTTTGATATTTAATAAAAGATATTTCATGCGTAGTATTTGTGATACTATTTTGATTATTGGTATAATAGTAAATGTCAAAAAGGTTCCATGATTATTTATTAGAGAAATATTTTAGTAAAGTTATTTATTAAAGTTAAGACATATTTTATCTAATTAAATTAAATACATTTTTTCACAACTAATAAGAGAAGTTGGATACTTCCCTTAGATCGTGTTACAAGACTTTGTGCATTTATAAATATGGAATCCACAACTCTATTGAATTTAGGAGCTATAGGAGTTCCGATGATTTAAATCTTAGCTAAGTAATTTAGAAAATTGGATATTTTATTAATTAAAGACTTTTTGTAAGTTTTGTCATCCATTATATATAGTTTTGTATCAAGGAATTGAAAGATATAATTGGATGGGCAAAATGGTAATTTTATCCATCTTCAATTATCGGCATTCATGTGGGGATATAGATGCACATGTTCATTATCTAATAAAAATAATTTTAATTATAAAGTATCTTGTGATATTTATTTAATTCAAGAGTGTAGTTTGGACCTTTAGTAGAATAAGTCCATAACTAATAGTATAAGCCAACTTGTATTAAGAGTTAATTGGAACTAGATGTTTGTCTACTAGAAGTTGAATTAAATAGGTTTATTTGAGTCCCCAATCTACATTGGATAGAAAGATGGGCTATTAGGGCCCATTAGAATGCTCATTAGAGTAGTGATTTTCGACCAGCCTCAAGGCCCACTAGGGCTGGCCGAAATCCTCCTTATGGAAGAGCCTATAAAAGGGCTCCTCCTACCTCTTATTAAGTTGTAATTAAATTTTGATTGAAATATTAGTTTGGCGGCTACACAAAAATTTGAGAGAAAAGTGAAAGAGAAATTCTTGGAGCCACTATTGGAGGCTATTGGAGTTCTTGAATTCTCACTTGACATTGATCAAGATCGAGGTACCCATTCACCTCTACAATTACAAGCTTTATGTACAGGAAGAAAGACCTTTTGGTTGAGGTACACAATCTCTTTTTATATTCCCAGCTTGTCCAGCTACACAACCACCCCCCCTATAGCAGCTGGTCCTTACCATCTAAATTCTAGAGCCTACAGCACGACCATGCTTCCTCCTACAATAGATGTTGACTAGAAGGCCTCATCTTTGACCATTTTGAGCCCTTGATCCATTTTGACTAAACAGCCATGAATTGGCCATGATGTTTGAGGCATTTTGCAGGGTAAATACCGTACAGATGGAAGAGGCAAAGGGAGAGGAGGCTAGAGGAGAAATTAGGGAGAAACACTAAGAATTCCTAGAGAGAAAAGAGCTTGGAGTTGGAGATCTCTTGAAGATACTTGGAAGAGATTCTTGAAGGTTTGAAAATTTAAAGTTCATCTCCACAAAGAATTTTCTCTTTCTTTCACTCTTAGATATTTGTATTGATAATTATGTATTTTCATATATGGATTTCTTATTAAGATTAGTAATGGATTCGTCTATGTTGAGCAAGATTTTGTATCCTAGAATTTAACATATCTTTGTTTGTACTATGATTATAATATTTTGTTGATTATTAATTTCTGTTTCATTTACAATTCATTTATGTTTCTCTACACTTAATGATTCTAATGTATATGACCAATATATTAGTTGATCTTAAATTGTGATATTGATGCTTGGGAGAGAACGATTTCATAGTCTACAAATAAGAAACATAGTCGAGGTTATTGTGAGAGTAGGAGGAGATCAATTCCTAGATAGTCACCTTATGATTTAGACTGTCATGAGACCAGGAGCAAATTAACATATTGATTGCTAAACTTAGTGCTAAACTTAATGAACGTGTGAACATACAAGTTAGATAGGGATATTGACTTGGATAATTACACATATAATCTCATTTGATGCTCCGGAAAGATAATGAGGTTAAACCAATTTCCTTGATTAATAAATTATTTGAAACCAACTAGCCATTGCTTAATGTGAAATCTTAGGAATAAGAAGGTAAAGTTAAGTTCCTAATATACTTGTCTATAGAAGTTTCTATATTTATTTATGTATTTTAACTTATAATTTTATTTATTTAGTTTTACAATCAATTAGTTTTGTTGCCTAGATAAAATTAGGTTACAATAATCGTGGTAATTAGCAACAAAATAAAGAACCATCCTTGTGGAATCGATAACTCTATATTTATCACTTTATTACTTATACATGACCTGTGCACTTGCGGTTAATATTTCACACGAAATTGTGCTAACTATTTTTTCAGTGTCATTGCAAAGGATGGCGTTTATTTTGTTGTTGATATCAAGAGTAAGTAACTTGATTTTAATTTAAGTATTTACTTTTATTTTTAATTTTTTTTTTTGAATGATTTTTTTGTGAAGGCACTTGGAGATAGTAGATCATAATTCCTCTTGAGATTTTCATAGCAAGAATTAGAGCCAGATAATTGTGTATGATGGAGATACTAGAAGTTGCTCACGATGTTCCATAAATATGGTTTCTCATTGGACGAAGCCTGTTTTGACCTTTTAGGTATCAATTTTATACTCATATATTTTAAAGTTAACAAACATATGATTAAGAACTAATTATCTACTTGAGTATATAGTAATTTGATTGAAAGGATTATAAGACATTCAAGGTGGATTATGGAAAAGGAGCTTGAAGAGTAGATCAAGAATACAAGACTTAGTCTAGAAACAGTCACATCTTTTAGTTGTTGTACTTGAATGAATGTTCACATATTATATGATTTTTTATTGGCTCAAATTTTTCTAAAATGGATTTTTCAAACTAAAACACTTAAACATTTATATCTTCTGAATAAAAAATCAATATTACATATTTTCAAAAGAATGTTACGATTCTCAAATAATTTTAAATTAAATTAAAATCAACTTAAGACATCATAATTTAGAAAATGAATCGAAAAAGCTTGAATTAAAGTGAAAATTCTGAAGCTGGAATTTTTGGTTGACTAATAGCTAGTTTTCGGTCAACCAATTTTGGAGCTAGAATTATTCAACCATTTTAAAATATGACTATTACAGTTGCACTTCCATTAGTTTTAAATATTTTATTTTGAATACAAAAAATAATTTGGAAAAATTTGAGTCAAAGTCCAATGTTAATATTTTTCTTGGATATTCTATTATAGTAAAGTGTATAGAGTTTTCAATAAAAGAATATTAGTGGTAGAAGAATCTGTACATGTTATTTTTGATGAGTTTAACAATCTCTATGAGGAGAAAAATATAGATGATGATTATATTGTAGGTTTGGAACAAAACTTAAATAAATTACGTATCAATGAAAGACCAAATAAAGAAAAGGAAATCCATCCATAACAAGATATTAGTTCTAAGGAAGAAAAAGAAAGCGAAGATAAAAATATTCTCTCTTCCTCAAGACTTAAAATTTAGTCATACACATCCTAAAGACCAAATTCTAGGTGACCCTTTACAAGATGTCAAGACCAAAGCATCACTTAAAAATATTTGCAATAATATGGCTTTTTTATCCCAAACTTGACCAAAAAGTTTTAAAGAATTTGAAAAAGATGAATATTGAATTTTAGCTAAGCAAAAATAATTAAATCATTTTGATAGATGTGATGTCTGAGAATCAGTTCCAAGAGTTAAAGATCAATCGGTTATTGGAACTAAATGAGTCTTTAGAAACAAAGTTGATGAGCATGGAGTGATTGTGAGAAATAAAGTTAGATTTGTAGCTCAAGATTTCAATTAAGAAAGTATCTATTATGAAGAAATCTCTGTACTCATAGTAAGATTTGAATCCATAAGGATGCTTTTAGTAGTCACATGCAATAAGAATTTCATCCTAAATCAAATGGATGTTAAGTGTGCATTTCTAATTGGATATATTTTAGAAGAAATTTATGCAGCCCAACCCTCTGGTTTTCAAAGTCATATGTATCTGAATCATGTATTTAAATTGAAAAAGGCTGTATATGATTTAAAGTAAGCTCTTAGAGCTTGGTATGAAAGATTAAGTAAATTTTTAAATTCAAATTTTTTTTCTATAGGCAAAATGGATACAACTCTTTTTATCAAAAGAAAAGGGAAAGATATTATTATAGTTCAAATTTATATTGATGATACTATTTTTGGTGCTACCAATATTTCTCTTTACGAAGAATTTTCAAAATGTATGCATAATAAATTTGAAATGAGCATGATAGGAGAACTAAATTTCTTTCTTGACCTCCAAATCAAACAAAGCAAAAAGGTGTTTTTATCAACAATCTGAATATATCAAAGATATACTAAAGAAGTTTGAGATGGAGTATTAAAAGTCAATGAAAATACCAATGAGCTCCTCAATCAAGCTTGATAAGGATGAAAATGGTATAAAAGTGGATATCACTAAATATTGAGTTATAATTGGATCACTATTTTACTTAACGGTTAGTAGATTGGATATAATGTTTAGTGTTTACTTATGTGCTAGATTTCAATCTAATCCTAAGGAATCACATCTTAGTGCAGTAAAAAGAATTCTGAAATATTTGCTTGGCATATGAATATAGGATTATGGTATCCAAAAGATACATACTTTAATATTACTAGTTATTCGGATGTAGATTTTGCCAAATACAAAACCGACCACAAGAGTATAAGTGTTACTTGTCACTTTCTTGGATATTCAATTATCTCTTAGTTTAGTAAGAAACAAAATTTTGTTACTCCCGTTGGTAGTTGTTGTGCACAAACTCACTAGATGAAACAAACATTCATAGATTTTGGAATGCATTATAATCATGTGCCTATTAAGTGTGATAATACTAGTGCCATTAATTTGTCTAAAAATCCAATTTTACATTCATGTGCTAAGCATATTGACATTAGATATTTTTTTTTTTTTTGTGATTATATGCAAAAATGTGATATTATACTTGAATTTGTTTCACCTGAAAACAATTAGCGGATATTTTTACTAAGCCTCTAAGCGAAGATCATTTTCGCATGATACTTAGAGAACTTAGTATGGTTGATTAGGACGAATTGTTTTGAGTTGTTTATTGTTCCACTTAAGCCTTCAAAAATGATTCCATGCTTATTAATATGATGATTTTTCAATGTTTTACTCCTCTTTTTGTCATTTTTCTTATTATTCTCTCAAAAATTCTCAAAAAATAGTCAAAGGTAGATTTTCAGTTGACCGAAAATCGACCAAAAAAGTGCTTTGGAGACGTCATTTTCTCTTCTAGAATCGGCAAATCAAAAACTCATTTTCGATCGACTGATTCTTCGATAATTTGTGACTATATAAGCTATGTTGCCCATTTCTTTCTTGATTTATTTCACCCTCTCCTCAGCCAAAACTTATGCTTCTCTCTCCAAAAACCCTCTTACTCTCTCCTAATGCCTCTTCTTTCATTTGTACTCAAATCTATCAAACCTATGTAGATTTTTATTGCATTCCTACATTCTGACATCAATTTTTAGCAAAATTCACTCAAAAATCTAACTTTCTCTCACGAAAAAAACCTAGAATTCGATAATAAAAAGGAAATCACTTGGGTCTTACTTTTTCTTCAAACTTCTTCAATAATGGCACCTAGAATGGGGAATCCAAGGAGAAAGGGGGAGGAAATTCGCAAGGAGGAACTTGAACAGCGAACAAAAGCAAGGTTTGACACTCCTATCTTAGAAAAACCATCTCTTATAGCTAGATACAAAGAGAATTTCTCTAAAAGAACAATCATTTAAGGTAGTACCTTCAATTTTGTGCATATGGAATGTGTTAGTTTTCAATACCATATGAATATTATGGGATGGGCGAAATTTTGTTCCATCCAGAATAAGTTGCTGAGGGTGCCCATACCAGAGATGAAGTTGAGCCCTCATTCAACTTTCATGAAGCCTTCAACAGCCTCAACACTCGCTCTAACTTGATGTTCAACATCTTCGAGCCGAAAAAGCCAAGCATTTCTAGATTCTTAAAGCCGATGTCAATTATGCTCATCAATTCCAGGAGTGACAATTTTAGATTCTCCATGATCAATAAGTGAAGATGGCGACGATGATACAGTCTTACTTTTCATACCCCTCGCCAACCTCTTAGACCTTATGTTTATCATATTATGTTTGGTTTGGATGTTTTTCATGTTTTCATGGTTTAAGACTTCTATGTTTATGGTTTCATTGTTTTGGTCTGTATGACTTTTACTTATTTGATTGTGGATGCTATATTTTGTTTTATCATAAATGATATTTATTGTTCAATCTTATACTCCATATCATTTTAACTTTTTGATAATATCAAAAGGGAGAGAAGATATTTATTTAAATGATAAAAATATGGACATTAGTAATTTTTTTAAATCAAAATATGCACTTTTTGAAAGTTTAAGAAATTAAACAGGAGCTTAATTAATTCATATTAAGCATATTTTAAGAGGGAGCATTCAAGCTTGGTAAGAATCATTATTCAATTTTGACTAAATTTTTCAAATTCCTTATTTTATTTTTATCCCATAAATCAAATGTTTGTTATCTTCAAAATTGGAGACATTATTGACCTTTTAAGTTTTAATCTTATACTCGTGTTTTGAAGTTAACAAACATATGATTAAGAACTAATTATCTACTCAAATGCATATCAATTTGATTTAAAGGATCACAAGACCTTTAAGGTGGAATATAGAAAAAAAGCTTGAAAAAAAGATTAAGAATGCAAGATTTAGTCTAAAAAAGGTCATATCTTTTAAATCTTGTATTTGAATGAATGTTCACATATTATATGATCTTTTATTAGCTCAAAGTTTTCTAAAAAAGATTTTTCAAACTAAAACACTTATGCGTTTATATCTTCTAAATAAAATTTGAAAGTCAATATTACATATTTTCAAAACCATGTTATGATTCTCATATATATATCTAAATTACATTAAAATCAATTTTAGAGATCATAGTTTTGAAAAGGAATTAAAGAAGCTAGAATTAGAGCAAAAATTTCAAAGCCAGAATTTTTGATCGACCAGTAGCCAGTTTTCAGTCAACCAATTCTAGAGCTAGAATTATTCAACCGTTTTAAAATATGACCATTATAGCTGCACTTCTAATGACTAGTTCTTAGCAGTCGACTGAATACCATTTTCGGTCGACTGAAAATGACAGAATTTGAGTCAAATGATCATAAAAGGCTAGTTTTTGTAAAGGCTTATAAGTTCATGTAATTTTAGGACTTGGAAAAATTTCTTGAACACACTTACATTGATTACAATATTTCTTCAAGTCTTTCTAGCCTACATATTGTGACCAAACTTTCAAATCCTATTTTTTAAAAAGTTATTGAGTCAAACTTGAAGTCAAACTTGATCATATCTTATATTTTGCATTTATTCTCTCCAAGTTTACATTGTATCAAAAACATCTAGAAGAAAGAGATCTTTGTTGAGTGTATTAACAACAAAAATTTTATTTGTAAGGTTAGGTCGACATTGGAGTCATACACAATCATGTATAGGTGAAGTTAGCATCAGAGTCTAAACAATCTGCGATTAGGTATAATAGAGCCAGAGTCAATACTATTATAAATGCTATAGTTTATGTATGAAGAATTCGCACCATTTGTACAAGGGTTGGTTAGGCCTGTGATCTTGATCTAATAGTGGAAAGGTCGAAGCAAGTTGTTGAGGGTGGGGCCATGGTTTGACACCACATATCATCCAACGGAGTCTATTCCCAACCTTAAAGATATTGTTGCCAAATTTTTGGAGGAGACAAGGCTCCATATAGAGAAGTTAGAGAAGATGGAGACAGTGGCAACGGACAATCAAGTCTCATACACGTACGAAAGTAGCCATGAGGAACCGAGCACAAGCAGGACGATCTTGGATTTATTTGATGAGGACTACTCATATAAAGAGGAGATTCAAGAAGACTTTAACAATGAAAAATCACAGGATGACACATGTGAGTTTCGATGTCCTAAGTTCCACATCCTTATACCACCACCTGTCATAAATGCTCACATTTATGATAGTCTCAGGTAGTCAAACCCTCTTCCACTGCCTTTGGCATCATTTATTCAAGCCTACCAAGCATATGAACTAGGACCAAGTCAAGTTAAGCATACAAGCACAACACTTCCATACATTGCCTAGCCTGTGGGCATTAAGAACTAAGACCCATTTGACTTGTTTTACCAATATATTATAGGTAGAAGCCACTTTTTGATGAGTTTCCACAAGTTGTACATAAATAACCCTGAGAGGCAAATCATAGAGGAAAAACCCACACCAACTTAAGCTAAAGCAACCGCAGAGCACCATTTGTTTTTAAAACCACATTAGGAGACAAGGATGTCTCTTCTCCTAGGTATGTGTCCTTATTACCTTATGCTCATATTGAACATCTAAATTTAGACAATAATGCCTATTTTGAGTTCGGGAGTAGGAACACTTGTTGGTTAATAATTTGTTGGGTCTTCGCTTTGCTTATGTGTTGATTATGGTGTATTTTCTTTCTACGAGTTGTGTTCTTTTGGCCAATTTTATTTAACTTGCTTTTTTTTGTTTGTTTGAATAAATTGTGAATTTTGTTGAAATAAAATAACTTAACATTGATGATGAGTATAGTCACATCATGTTCTCTTAGGTCATTTGAAATGTAATTTATTGATATTATTTGAGTGCTTGACTCATATTAATTGAACCTTATTCTTGATTTTACATGTTTGAACATAATAATCGTGATCATTTGGCTCTTTGAGCTCTTAGAGAATACTTGCATGGATTAGATTGCTTTGACATCTCATGAACTCTAGAACCCATTTAAGTGAAGCTTGAGAAGAAATTCTATGTTAGGTGTTATTGGGGAAATAATATAAGCTATCCTTGGACTGTGTTAGTCTTTCAGGCCAACCTTGATATTTTTAACTTGAGTACACCTACTTTGAGCCTATTTATACTTTTCTTTTTCTACCACATTTTTACAAAATGAAAATAATGACTGTAACACTTTCTAGTTTAACTATATTGTCATATACAATCAAATCATATCTTTCATAAATCATATCTTTAGATTTTATAAAAAGGTGGGCATATTTGAACTTTCCAAAACTATTAAATAAAAACAACTACATGATAATTCTTATTGAAAGTATCTTTAAAAAAAATGTACAGTAAAAAAAGATTCATATCAATCTATTTTGCTATCAGTGGTAATATTTACATCACACCCAAAATATCAAAATATAAAAATGTCGCCCATAGGTCAAGCTTATCCACATCTATATGATCATGGTGACAAAAGGTATACCATCAACCAGCTACTTAATACCAAGGTATGCTTCATTATCTACATCATAATAATAAAATGAACCAAAGCTCAGTAAGTAAAAGCTATGTATGCTTATATATGCTTTAAAATCTTATCGACTTCTCATTGTACACTTTTCTTTCTTAAATATTTGTGTCTGTGCATTTCCTTTAAAAATACTCATAGATGGGCACCCCTTAGCATATTACTAATCTCAAAAGTAGATAAGCCATGATAATATTTGGTGGAAACTCTTGCCAAGAGTAAAAATAAGGTGCTACCATCATGTAAGATTTTTTGAAAACTCCTCTCATTAAAGGGCCATCTGTTGGTTGGAATTTGTAACTATAAATTTACGTGCTCCCATACAAGTGCAGATAATCACAAGTAATATAGATACGGAAGTAAAATGAGTGTTGAACCCACAGAGATTGATTTCTAAGTCAATACTAAGTATCAAAATTATCTCAACCCTAACTTTATCCAAGCAATTGAAATATAGATTTTAAAGAAATAAAATAAAGACAACTAGACTATTATGCAAAACTAATAAGAAAAATGTCTAGGTTTACTAATTCTCCAACAATCTTCTAAACATACAATTTTCCAATTTCCCTCTTAAGTTACTTAATTCACTAGAGTTGTCAATCGAAAATTCAAATATATTCACAAACTCCTTTCCAATACATAAGTTAAAACACCTAGACAAGCTAATATGTTACTTCTAATATAAATTGACTAGATTTATTAAGTTTAGTTATTCTCACACAAAGGTTGCACAAGTCACATAGGTATATTCCTATCCTATGCAAGATCACCCCACATTAGGTGATCTTATGTTATTTTACCTATATCCAAACCTAAATTTCCCTTCCAAGTTTATAAAGGTTTTACTTAACAATCTATTTAGTGATCAATTAAATAAAAGTAATTAGCATGAGATAAAACAAATAACTCAACAATAGATTAGATTAATAAAAAAGGGAAGAAATAAATAAATAACAGATACTAGGTTGGTTCATATTGTAAAACTAGAAAAAGAAAGATTTAGTTCATAATATAAATTAAAAAAAATAACATTATGATCCAATGAATTAAAGAAATACAAAATCAAAGTAAGAAAAGTTAAAGAATTCCCCCTTAGAAAAGCTTGAAGGTATTCATGGAGGTTGTCAAACTCTTCTTCTAAGGTTAGTTTTTGCTCTCTTGAATCCTCCCTCTAGGATTTGCTCTCAACTATACTACTCTCTATATAGAAAATACAATAAAAAACTCACAAGAAAATGAAGAAAAGATGGTACGAACAAAGATTGGTGTTGATGTTGTGGAGGAAATTAAGAAATAGAGGCTCGAAGCTTGTAATCACCTTCTTTTTCCTCTTGTTCCTCTCTGTCCATAGCTACCACCTTCTCTCTCTCTCTCTATCCCAACATGCTTCTTTCAACCACAAAGATAGGGTTTTAAAGAGATAGCTCTTATAAAATTAAGGTAAGCTGAATCTAGACTCTTGGATCCTCAAAAAGTTGATATTGACTGTTAATATTTAACCTAGGACACAGACACTAGCACCACAGTGCCAAAACTACCCGAGAGTTGCCATTGGAGTGCCACTTTTGGCACTACTTTAACACCCCTTAGTTTAACCATATTGTCATATACAGTCAAACTATGAAGTATTATTCTTTCTTAAACATTATCTTTTGTTTTGATAAAAAGGTGTGTAAATTTTGAACTTTCTAAAACCTTTAAACAAATGCAACTGCATGGCATTTCTTGTTAAAAGTGTCTTTAAAAAATGTACAATCAAAAGAAGTTTTCACCAGTCTATTTTGCCATCAACAGTAGTATTTATATTACACCAAAATATCTCCAAAAAAAAATGTCACCCACGGGTCAAGCTCGTCTACATCTGTATGATCATAGTGACAAAAGACAAACCAGGCAACTAGCTAGTCAATACCAAAATATGCCTCCTCATTTGCATCACAAGACTAAAATGAGCTAAAGCTCATTAAGTAAAAACTATGCATGCTTATGAATGCTTTAAATTCTTGTAAAGTTCCCATTGTACCATTTTCTTTCTTAAATATTTGAGTCTATGCATTTTCCTTAAAAATTATTCTTAGTTGGGCCTCTTAGCACATTACTTGTCCTATAAGTCGATAGGCCGTGATAACATTAAGCGGAAACTCTGGTCAAGAGGAAAAATAAGGTGCAACCAT
>JXTB01000515.1:214191-231712 GCA_002914805.1 Parasponia andersonii | reverse complement strand
CCATTTGGTTTTAAAAATATTTGGACAGCACCTTCCCTATTTTTAGGACATCTCCACATGATTAAAATCATGATTTAAGACCTGTGCTAGCAATCAACAAACCAATTCCTACATATACAAATCAAAAGAAACACCTAGGATAACATAGAAGCACATTTTAAATCTTTTCAGTTTAGACAAGTTTAAAAAAATTTGTGCACTTGTCTATGGCTTCAAAAAGCATCTAAATTAATGAAATAAATAATAGAATCCATGACATATCAATTACAAGTTGAGGAAATCAGGTTACAAGTATAGAAAGCTTAATACACCCACGGAAACACTTGAATACACAATTAGCAATTTTGGGCTCTAGGTGTAACCTGAATTTCCCACTTAAATTCTATATTACCAGCAATATATAAGGGTTTCTAAGACCATTATTTATCAAATAATTTCTTTGGTTTAAGGGCTAACACAAAAGAAATTAACTATAAGTTCAAAATCATACATAATGCTCACTTTGACTAGTTTGAGTTTTTGTTAGAGTTCTTGCCTTCTACCTCCACCAAACTGATTCTCTAGGTTTAGAATTAGATTTTTGGACTTAAGAAGACCTGAAGAAACCATTATTTAAGTGGGAACAAGTAGATAATTGAAATTAAAGGACAAGATCTAGAAAGAAGTACTTAATAGAATTACCTTGACTAGTTTTGGTGTATCTTGCTTTCTAGGGGTCCAATTTGAGGTTCTATCACTTGGAAACACTTGGAAATGTTTGAGGGAAGTTGAGAGAAGTTAGAAAAAGCATTAGAGAGTTTCAATTCGTGGCTGGAGAGAAAGGGAAAGCAAATGACCAGATTTAACCCAAAATCAACACTTAATGGCTAAGAAAAGGTATAACTTAAATTCTAAGGGGTATTTTGGATATTTTACACATTACTTTCCATGTGTTCAGCTCTAGAACATCCTTATCATAGTCACCATGTTTTTGGTCACTTCTATACACCCAAGTATAGCCAAAGTTGGTGAATCCTACCTTAGAAAGTGAAAACTAGTCATACTTTGACTTATGATTCTATATAGCCAATCTTATTGTAATTTGGAGGAACCTAGCCCCATAACTAATCATTAAGTATACAAATAAGCCAATTACACTCCAATTAACAATGCAAACCTAGTATTACTTTCATAATTATATTCTTTATTCTTTTAGTACACTGAGCTCTCTCTCTGAGGGTATTGAACCTTTACACTACATTAGGACACTTCGACAATCATTAGTGTAATAACATGTATGTAAATGCACATAACATAATGAATGAGTATGTTACTATAAAATTAGTATTAATAACTTCTAGATGCTTAATATGCAATTAGAACATGTTTATTATTGGCTTAGTATGCATGTGAGAATCTTGGGCACCACAGTAGCACCACTTTTCTATTAGTTTGGTGCTAAGGTTTTTAGGATGCACCATTTCTTCGTTTTAACTCTGATTTGCCTTATTTTCATTATGTTATGACTGTATTAGATTCAAATTCGATCTTATTGGTTTTAAAAACCTATTTGGGAGGCACAAATTCGCCTTATTTTGCATCAAACACATTTGTTTCATTCTTCTATCGACATAAACAAACAAAACATCTAAACAACAAGAAAAATACTTGAAACAACTTAATTCAAATAAGAACATAGCAAAACTTAAGGCATAATAGCACTAAATAACTCCAATTTTATAGAGTTAACACACCTCTAAAATTAAGATTTTACTAGTCTTTGAGCAAAAAACAAAGAAAAACACCTAAAAACATACAAGAGGTAATGTACTAATACTGATGATTTCAAATTGGATTCTCAAAGCTTACAAAATAGTGTAACTTAAAGAAAAGTGCAAATATTTGCTAAGTATTGAGAATAACTCAAGAGTAAGTCCCATCTCATATCAAAGTATATGTATTGTGTGTGTGTGTGTGTGTGTATAAATGCCTTTCTTCTATCATTGTGTGAAATTTGGATAAGTTTATCTAAACATATATTAAGCACAAATCTCAAAAATATTAATCAAGATTCATAAGTTTGCTTTTCAAATCTATATCCACTAATGTAGATAAACACATCACCAAGGATCAAAAGGTCTTCATGAAGGTTGTAATGATGGCTTAGATAAGGATATGATGATTTAGGTAAGTGAGCTCAAATCACCTTTAAGCATATTAACTCTAGGACTTGTGTAGAGTAATTCTTTCACACACAAAGTAACACACCACTAACTCACAATTTTCCTTTCCACTATCAACACATAGCCCAACATTTATTTCAATTTTTTTTTTGGTTTTTTCTCTTAAGTTCACACCCCAAACTTATTTTTTTCATTCATGAACAAGTGTGTAACTCCTTTTTTTATATATATTTTTTTTACAATCTCACTCTATCCATCCTCCCATAACATAGCATAGCTCAAAATAATTCAGTAAATACGATCAATATGCTCAAGGGGTAAAGGTTGAATGATATTATTTTAGGCTTGGCTAATGTGTGTAGCTGAAAAAGAAAAGACTCTACAAGGCTCAAAATAAGTGTTCTAGAGATAAAATATATCATGGTTAGTCTGAAAGGCTCAAATAGTCTAAAGATTGCCAAATCCTTTCCTTGGTGAAATACTATCTAGTATTTCGCCTCAATAGATTATCAAGCAAATTCTAGCACTTGTGAGATGATCAAAATATCATGTTCATATAAACATTCTCTAGATTTACCCTCAAATCAAAGATTCATTGTGCTCAAATATAGACTTTAACAATCAAAATGGAACCAACACAATATTTATCTATAAGACTAAGCCAATATCCATATTTTACAACAAGTTATACACCAATTCACTCAAGGTTCTTATCATTGAAACTAGATAATCAGCAAAAAAAAGTACAAAATATCTTTATTTATTCAAACACACAATCACTCAACTAGAAAAATAAACACACAATAACAAACAAACTAACACAAGCATAATCCAATAAAGTTTACTCCCTCCCCCAAACTTAGCATGCAAAATATAAGAAAATTATAGAAAAAAAAGAAGGGTTTAGAGATACTCCTCTCATTGGCACATAGTTAAAAACCTTGTTCTCCTTGAAATGGCACCAATGCCTTGGATTGCACAAAACACGAATATAGAAAAATAGCACACGAACATAAAAAAGTAAACACTTAGGTTGCCTCTCAAGAAGTACTTGAGTTATCGTCTTCAGCTGTATACAAGTGAACGCTCATCAAAGAACAGTTTTCACAGATATAGTGTGGCATATACCACCATGAATAGGTCTTTGTTGCAATGATCCTCAAGCTCAACTAGGTGTAGACAATGATTGCTTATAAATCCAAAGTAGCTTGATTTCAAATGATTGTCTTGAAAGGGAAATTTTATCTTCGGTTCAAGCTTGTAAAGAGTGTAATGTTGAGATGGTGGCTTTAATAGCAAACAAGACTCCATTAGTGGTATGCTTGTGTAGACCAATGATGTGGCCAAATCATTGATCTCTTGGACTTCTTCATCTGCCAACATATCTTAAGGTTCTTCTTCTTCAAGTTCCCTTGAAAACTCTTCAAAATAAAAATATTCTAGACCAAAATTTTCCATGTCCTCTATCATTTGATAGACTTCATCTTCGGGTCTCCACAAATTAGGAAGCCATATCTATCTTCAATCTAACTTATACTTATAGGATTAAAACCTTTCATAAATAGTTAGAGTTGGTACTATTTAGGCAATTCGTGGTCGGGTTCTCTACTAAGTCTTATCTTGAATCTTTACCAAGCTATGTGCAAAGGTTCTAAGCCATATTGATAAAATATTGTACGAGGCTTTGGTGAAATCTTACTTTAGCTAAAGTAATGAACCTCACAAAAAAAAAAAAAAAGTCAAAAATAAAATTGATCGATATTAATATTGACAAAGAAATAGTGTTTCAATCCCCAACAATAATGCCAAAAACTTGTTAGCTAGAATGTATAACTATAAATTTATAAACTCCCCTACAAGTACACGCGATCACAAGTAATATAAATATAGAAGTAAAATAAGTGTCAAACCCATATTGATTGATTTCTAACTCAATGTTAAGTATTAAAATTCTCTCAATCCTAACTTTATCCAAACAACTAAAATATATATTTTAAAGAAATAAAATAAGGACAACTAAACTATCATGGAAAATAAATGAAAGTAAGTAATAAAAAAAATGTCTAGGTTTACTAATTTCCCAACCATCTTTTAAATGCATAATTTCCTAATTTCCCTCTTAAAATAATTAATCTACTAGAATTATTAGCCGAGAATTCGAATATATTCACAAACTCCTTTCTAATACAAAAATGAAAATACCTAGACAAGCTAATATGTTACTCCTATAAATTGACTAGATTCATTAAGTTTAGTTATTCCCACACAAAAGTTGCACAAGTCACATAAGTATATTCTTATCCTATACAAACTCAACCCATATTAGTGTTGGTGTTTATTGGAATAAATTTCTGGAAAATATTTTAATAAAATCATTTTCAAGAACACCATAGTTTTGTAAAATCAAGAAATGCAGTGGAATTGGTCGTTTAAAATTTTTCTTTTTACAAAAGGTTTCGGATCGAGATCTAACATAAATTAACTCTTGATCTAGACAAGAACAATACCCGGATTCACTTCACAACCTTCTCATCTTCCTGTCTATTCTCAAAAGCTGTTTGATTGATCCGGTGCGTGGTCACCTTCTTGATTCCCAACAAAGAGATCCACAGATGAACAAGATGACAATCTCCTTGAACCGATTTCTCCGGGATGGCCGAAACACCAAAAACAGTGAATCCCTAGTTGTGGCCGATTTTCTCTACTCTCTCTCTCTTTGTTTTTCGTGTGACACTCTCTTCTCAAGGGGTTGTTTCATGTGTAACACTTGTGTCTAGTTACTAGAGAACTTTTCTCTTAACTATAGAGAAATTGGTAAAGCCTAACGTGCTTGTTGGGCTCAACTGATCATCAAATGACTATTAGGCTTTAATTTGAGCTAGATAGAGGACCAGATGGATCCATAAAGCCCAAGTTCCAATGAACTATATACCCACTATCATAATTAACTCTTAATTATGATTGGGCCTTGTCCATTAATATTGGGGCACACCACTATAGGTCCAATATTGTACACTTGGACTAAATGTCATTTATTATTCTGTGAAGCTTATTAACAATTAATTAGCTTGATCCATTTAGCATATACTGTACATGTAGTCATATCCCCAATGCAGTGTCGTACTAGTAGGATAAAATTATCATATTACCCCTCTAGTACATATTTACCTTTGAGTTGCCATTTTTCATCTAATGGATAATAGTTGACTATGGTGTTTGTATCTGCTTATACCAACATAGTCAAATTCATATAGTAAATAGCAGGGCCTTGGTTTATATTATCCAAGTACTTGAAAAAACTCAAAGTGACATCATATGCATGGTGTCCATCATAAAAAATATTTTACACATTTCATATACCTTATCTTCCAAGATGCCGGAGTTCGAACCATAAATCGGAACTAGTCTTTTAGTAACTCAAAAAGATAAAACACATGAAAGTAAGTTCGTTAATCACTAGGATTAAGGTCTTCTACAATAGTACTAGATTAGTAAAGTTAGAAATTTGAGTTACGGCACTTAACCTCAAATTCTAATTCACTAGGTCCTGTTCGATGTTGTTATAACTTTCTTAAAATACACTAGTATTTCTATCCGAAGACTCACTTCGATAATTAGAGACTTTATTAATTAAATAGATAACACTACATTCTATGGCATAGTAAAGTATTCTATCTTCAATATGCAAAATGTGTACAATTTAATTTAGAAATAATGAAATAAAGAATATAATGTCTCCTATATATGAACTCATCATACGAATAATTCTTTATTACTCATTTTATGTCTTGGAATCTTTTACATGTTTGCATAAGATAAACATACACATCACATATTTATCAATGGAATATAAATGAAATAGAAATTTATAACATGGAATTTATTAATAACAAATAGATACTAAATAATCCAATAAATATTGTTTACAATGTCTAAGTAATAAACTGCTTTATAGGATATTATTCCAACAATTAGGTGATCTTATGTTATTCTACCTATGTCTTAATCTAAATTCCCCTTCCCAAGTTCATAAATGTTTTACTTAATAATCTATTTAGTGATCAATTAAATAGAAGCATTAAGCATGAGATAAAATAAATAACTCAACAATAGATTAGATTAATGAAAAAAAGGAGGAATAAACAAATCAAAGATACTAGGTTAGTTCACATGGTAAAACTAGACATATTTATTTTATACTATAAATTGAGAATAGTAACATTATAATCCAATGAATTTAAGAAATACACAATAAAAGAGAGAAAAGTTAAAGAATTCTCTCTTAGAAAAGCTTGAAGGTGTTCGTAGAGGTTGTCAACCTCCTCCTCCAAAGTTGGTTCTTGCTCTCTTGAATCCTCCTTCTAGGATTTACTTTAAACTATAATACTCTCTATATAGAAAATACAAAGAAAAACTCACAAGAAAATGAATAAAAGATAGTATGAACAAAGATTGGTGTTGATATTATGAAGGAAATCAAGAAATGGAGGCTTGGAGTTTGTAATCATCTTCTTTTTCCTCTTCTTCCTCTCCTTCCATGGTAGCCACCTTTTCTCTCTCTCTCTCTCTCTATCCCAATATGCCTCTTCTAACCCCAAAGATAGGGTTTTAAAGACATGGCTCTTGAAAACTTAAAGAAGGTCAAATTCGGATCCTTGAATCCTGAAAAAGTTGATTTTGACCGTCAATTATTGACCTAGGATGTAGATGATGGCACCGTAGTGCCAAAACTACCCGAGAGTTGGCACTAGGGTACCACTCATGGCACTGTAGCACCACTTTTCTATTAGTTTGGCACTGTAGATTCCTAGATGCACCATTTATTTGTTTTAGCGCCGATTTATCTCATTTTCATTGTCTTACAACCGTATCGGATCACATTCGATCGCAATGGTTTGAAAAACTAATTTGAGAGGCACAAATTCACCTTATTTTGTATCAAATATCTTTGTTTCATTCTCCTATCAACATAAACAAATAAAACATCAAAACATCAAGAAAAGCACTTGGAACAACTTAATTGAAATAAGAACATAATAAACTTAAGGCATAATAGCATTGAATAACTCCAATTTTATGGAGTTAACAGCATTCCACACCATGTTAATATTGTCCCGCTTCAATGAGACACATCATAAGATCCGAAGTCCCACTTCAATGGAAGAGTCTACATCAATAAACTTACCTACCCAGCTCCAACAGACTAGTAATTGCAATTAAAATTTATCTTATAAAATTAGTATAATGGTACAACGAAAGTATCTAGTTATGTGCAAGATGTGCCATGCACATGTCATTTTGTAACTTTTTAGAATAAATAAGTCTCACATAATGACATCTTCCATGTAGCTCTTGTGACGCAGTTGTAAGTCTTTACTTACCTCGTGTCCTGAATAGAAATTGATAGTGGAAAGGGTCAATATCCTTTAGAGATTAGTGTGCTAATCACCTGTCATATATTACTGTTATTCAAGATACACATTTTCCTAAAAGAATGCATCAAGATATTTGAACAAGATTAAAATCACAACTTTCACCAAATTACGAAACTTGGTCATAAAATGAACTAAAAGCATACAAATCACTTAAGGTACTAAGCCAATAATAACTAGCATTGAAACTTTTTTTAAAACTATTATGAATGACAGTTCTTTAGTACAAAATTAAAAAAAAATGGTACATAATTTTGTAAAAACTAGTTTATTTACCTCTAAATGGTGCTATTTGATTTTAAAATTATTGGACAACACATCCCTTATTTTTAGGAAATTTTTACATGGTTAAAATCATGGTTTTAGACCTACAATAATGTTTTATTGGCTAATTCCCACATATATACCTCAAAGAGAATTACTTAGAATGACATACGCACACTTGAACTCTTTTTCTACTTAAACAAAGTTTAAAACAATTTGTTCACTTGTCTATGGCTACAAATAGCAACTAAATTAATGGAATATATAATAGGATCCATGGCATATATATTGTAATTTCAAAAAATCAGATTACAAGTATAAAAACACTCAATCCACTCATGAAAATACTTGAATTCACAATTAGCAAACTTGGGGTTTCAGGTGTAACTTTAATTCTCTAATTAATTTATGTGTTTTTAGCAATATTTATAGGTTTCTAGGACATTTATCCATCAAATAAGAGATTTTTTTTAGGAGTTACAGGAAGAAATTTCCATTACAAACTTAAAATCCTACATAAATCTTACCTTGACTAGGTTGAGTCTTTTCTAGCATTCTTGCCTTTTACCTCTATCAAACTGATTCTTAAGGATTAGAAATGGACTTTAGAACTCAAAAAACTCTGGAGAAACTCTTAAATCAACAAGTGGATAATTGAAATTAAAGAACAAGACCTAGGAGGAAGAACTAGTAGAATTACCTTGACTAGTTTTGATCTATCTTATACTCTAAAGCTTCTGCTTGAGTTCTATCACTTAAAAACTCTTGGATATGACTAAGGAAGTTGAGATAAGTATCAAAAGGTACTTGAGAGTTTCAGATCATGGTTGGAGAGAAAGAGGAAGAAAATGATCAGATTTAGTCTAAAAGAAACACTTAATGATTAAGGAATGGCCTAAGTCAAATTTTGGGGGGTATTTTGGGTATTTTATACTATTACTTTCTATGTGTCCAGCTTGAAAATATACTTAGCATACTCACCAGGTTGCTGGTCATTCCCATATAGCTAAGTGTTAACAAAGTTAGTGAAACCTTACTTAGAAAGTGAAAACTAGTCATACGTTGACTTATGATCTTATATTACAGGTATTATTATAATTTGTTAGAACCTAGCCCTAAAATCGATAATTAAATATAAAAACAATTGGACTCCAACTAATAATACAGACATAGTATTAACACTTAATTATTAGAAAGCGCAAAAATGATATTGTAAAAACCCATTTTTTAAAGGGGCAAAATGGTCTTTTGACCAGATTTAAAAAAAAAACAGATTATATATATATAATTCTCTCTCCTCCCTCTCGTTTCACTCCCCCCCCAGATCTCTCTCTCTCTCTTTCTCTCCCTCGTCTCTCTCACTCTCAGCCAAAGAGCAGCCACCGCCGCCCTAGGCTTCGTCCGGCCGAGTAGACCGCTGGCGAGTCCTCCCCAGGCCACCACGAATGCCGAGCAGCAGAGACTGCCGGAAGAGCCGCCATTAACGGGGAAGATGAAAGGGGGCCGTTTGGACTTTTTGTCACTGGTGAAGATTCCAGCATCCATTTGACTCCAAACCAGTCCCGTTGGATTCGTATCGTCGCAAGGATCGTCAAGATATATATATATCTCAACTCCATTTTACCCAGATTGAAAGTTGCCATTTTTGGGCATTTTGAGTTTATGGTTGTTGTTCTCGATCCGGCCGTTGGACTGTGTTTTTGACTGCATTTTTAGAATGTACTTAGAAAATGGAGAAGTTTGATATATATATTGTGTAGTTTGGTGATTGGCATGAAAATCGAGATCAGACGGTCGAGAGTTTGTCTCGTTTTACGTGCCACCGGTCTGGTGTGGGTCCGGGCCCGAATTAGACAAGTTATATGTCTAACCTAGCTATTTTGGGTGCTAGGAATTCAGTAAAGAGGTCCGTTTGTGAAATTGAAGCTCCAGTGAGAAAGTTGATTTTTTGCAAGAGGACGATCGAGGGCTTGGAATTGGTTCCCGACCCTCCTAGTGATCATCAACAACATCTTGAAGACTCAATAGCATGGTATCACTATTCTAATGAGGTAGGGGTTTAGTTACCTTCGTTTTATACCGTTTTTGAGTTAAAACTTATTTTCTGCAGCATATAAGAACAAGTGTGTTTTTAATGATTTGAATTATATGTGATGGAATCTGGTTATACGATATATACTGTACTACTCTGGGAATTTTCTGTGTGCAGGTTATTTTGGGTATATCAAAAATAGGGCCGTTATGTTGCCTATTTTTCTATAAAACCCTATTATGCATGTTTTACTGAAAAACCATAGTATAGTAGTTTTTACACTTCAGTTCTGGATTGCACGTGTCATAGGATCATACATGAGCACCGTGTTAGCATCATGGGTTTTACAGTGTGGTGCTGCATGCCCCACCATCGGTGAAAGTCTATAAACTCGTGCAAGGTCTTGTTACTTCTGATTACCTCCCTATTTGGTAGGTGTAGGCAATTTGGTTGCCCCTCCAGGTTTGGTAGGCGGCACATGGGTATCCCCTCCGGGTATGGGCTTAGGTATCAGGCGGGCTGTTAGGCATACTTAGTGCCATCATCCTGGGTTTCCACAGATGAGAGGATGAGAGCTCATGGGCATGGGCTGATTTGTGTCATTTGCATATGGATTGATGGTTTTAATTACACTGTTTTATATATATTGGCTCCCGGTTTGGATTATATATATATATATGTGCGTGTGTATGTTTTGGATTTGAACTAACCATGCAGGAGTTTTCCATCACTGAACTATTTTTCTTCGAGGTAACTATTTTCCTACTGGGCATTGTATGCTCACCCCCTACCTTCTTCCTCAGGTGGTGTCTAGTGCGATCTTGGTGATCAAGAGCAGTAAGAGGTTATTCGGATTGCAGTTCATCTCTTGGTAATGCTAGGAGTTGTTGTCGTAGTCTTTGGACTATTTGGATTTTGTGTTAGCATTGAACTAAGATTACTGCTTTCAATTTTTTCTGTAAGCTTATGTATGCCATTTTGGTGTTTGACTTCTGTTATGGATGATGATGATGCTAGGTTTTATATTTAATTTCGTATTTTCAAATAATTTTTCAATCCCTGTTTGATGGTGTATACGAACTGTGGGAGTGGTTCACGGGATGGAATTCCAATTATTTTATTTAAATGAACCGTTTTTATAAAAACTAGAACTTTTGACATTTTTCAAATAAATCAAGGAATTTCCCACATTTGTGAAATTCCCCTTCTGTCACTAGCCCGGGTTTTGGGTCGTGACAGATATTATGCGATTAAGCTGAATCTAAGTTAGCTTAGTGCAATAAAAGTCAAATCAGTATCGTGATTGTCATCTCGTGCTTACCTAGAGCCGACAAAAAAAAATACTATAAATGAGTCCTAAACCATGAATTAAAACTATTTGACATGTTAAATGCACAGTGAATTTGATTCTGAAAATCGTGAAAGATGCATTTTACCAAAAAACTACCATTTGACCAAGTTATCAACAAACATGATCTCAATACATGTACATATAGTATTACTTTTATAAATATATTCTTTGTTCTTTTAGCGCACTGAGCTCTCCCTCTCTGAAGATATTGAACCTTTATACTACATCGGGATAGTTTGACGATTATTAGTATAATAACATAGGTGTAAAAGTACATAACATAAGAAATGAGCATGTTACTCTAAATTTGTTATTAATGACTTCTAGATACCTAATATGCAATAGGAACATGTTTATTATTAACTTAGTATACATGTGAAAATCTTAGGTACCATAATTCTCCCCTCCTTATAAAATTTCATCCTCGAAATTTACTTACCCAACTAAGTATGGATACTTAATTTTCATCTTTTCTTCTCTTTCTAATGTGGCCTCTTCTATTTCATGTTTCTTTCACAGTACTTTGACCAAAGGGATTTTCTTGTTTCTGAGTTCCTTCTCTTTTGTATCCAAGATCTTCACTAGATGTTTCTTGTAACTCACGTCTTGACTTAACTCTAATTACTCATAATTCAAAACATGTGAAGGATTTGAAATGTACTTCCTTAATATAGAGACATAAAATACATTGCGTACGTTTGACAATGAAGGTGGCAAAATGTGTCTATAGGTAACATCTCTAACTTTGTCGAGTATCTCAACAAGACCTACATATCTGGGACTTAGTTTTCCTTTCTTCCCAAACTCATTATTCCTTTTATGGGAGCAACTTTAAGAAATACTTTATCTCCAATGTTAAATTCTAGTTTTTTTCTTTAAGGATCTGAATAATATTCCTATCTACTTTGAGCAGCTAATATCCTTTTACGAATCTTTTATGTTACCTCAGTTGTCTCTTTTATCTTTTCTAGGCTCTTTTGAATTTTGCACAGCACCATTGTTATAATAGTAAAGTGTGATTAGCTTATTCATATCTGGAACAATTTTCAACTCTTTTAAGATTTTTCAAAGCGAAGCTGCTCCCTTAGCTGCTTCACAAGTGACAATATATTCAGCTTCAATAGTTGAATCAGCAATACAAGATTAATTGATGCTTCTCAAAACTAGAGCTCCATCACAAAGAATGAACACTAATCTAGATGTAAATTTATGAGAATCTTTATTTGACTGAAAATCAGAATCAATATATCCGATAGGAATAAAATCCATAGCAAAATAAATAAGCATATAGTTTCTTGTTCTTCTTCAATACTTACGAATATATTTCACAGCATGGCATACATTATTAATGATGAATAAGGAATTTGTCTTATGTTTTCTTCCTCTTGAGGTATTTTGGGATATTGCTCCTTAGAAAGATAAGCTCCATGACAAGAAGGCAAGTTAACTTTCTTGAAGTTTTGCGTTGAAAATCTGAAAAGCACCTTATCAATATATGATGCTTGAGATAGAGCCAACACTTTGGTATACTCTGGTCCTTTCAGGGATACTTTAGTTCCTTCGAAAACATTCTAATAGTATTGTGTGGTGGACTTCTGATGTATATAGAAGGGAATTTTCTAGGGCTTGAGGCCTCCATATGATGGCTCATGTTCTGTTATATATTCTTTGAGTAGCTCAGTATGCGATTCACAGTCTTATTAGGCAATATAATATATGTAGAGATCCCAACCATATGATTATTTATTTCATATTATATGCACTCTACATCTATATATGTTACTTACTTAGTTTCATACTTACAAATATTAGTACATTGCAAAGAGTATTGATGACATATGAGTTTAGAGGAGGAATGTTGACTTTTGGATTGCAGCTTATGTATATGAGCACTTTTGACGCTATAGTTTTTCTAAAGAGAACTTTGAATTTGTTTTGTCTTTATATATTATAAGTGACTATATGAGTGGTTTACTATGTATATATATATATATATATGTATATGTTAAACTATAGCAATAACTATGAGTGAAAACACAATGCCACCAAGTTTGGTATAACCACCAAGATTAGAACAACCATCATGCTAGCACGCAATGCCATCAAGTCTGGTACAGCCACCATGCATGCACGTGATGCCTACGAGGTCTGGTATAGCCAACGTGCTAGCACAAGACGCCTACTAAGTCTAGTATAGCCACCATGATAACACGTGATGCCAATGAAGTCTGGTTCAACTACCATGCTAGCATGCGACACCCACCTAGTCTTGGGCAGCCAACATGCAAGCACAAGATGCCAACAAGTCTAGTGTAGCCACCATGTTAGCATGAGATGCCCACCTAGTCTTGTATTGCTACCATGCATGCATGCGACACCAGTAAGTTTGGTATCGCTACAATGTAAGCACGCGAAGTGTGAAGTCATTAAGTCTGGTACAACCATCATGTAAGCATGTGTTGGAATAATGTCCTATAAAGCATTTTATTATTTAGACATTATAAACAATATTTATTGGATTATTTAGTATCTATTTGTTGTTAATAAATTTCATGTTATGAATTTCTATTTCTTTTATGTCCCATTGATATACATGTGATGTGTATGTTTATCTTATGCAAACATCTAAAAGATTCCAAGACATGAAATGAGTAATAAAGAATTATTCGTATGATGAGTTTATATGTGGGAGACATTGTATTCTTTATTTCATTATGTCTAAATTAAATTGTTCACATTCTATATATTGTGGATGGAATACTTTACTATACCATAGAATGTAGTGTTGTCTATTTAATTAATGAAGTCTCTAATTATCGAAGTGAGTCTTCGGATAGAAACACTAGTGTGTTATAAGAAAGTTATAACAGCATCGAACAGGACCTAGTGAATTAGAATTTTGAGGTTAAGTGCCGTAACTCAAATTTCTAATTTTACTAATTTAGCACTATTATAGAAGACCTTAATCCTAATGATTAATGAACTTACTTTCATGTGTTTTGTCTTTTTGAGTTACTAAAGGACTAGTTCTGATTTAGGGTTCGAACTCCAATATCTTGGAAGATAAGGTATATGAAATGTGTAGAACGTTTTTCATGATGGACACCATGCATATGATGTCACTTTGAGTATTTTGAAGTACTTTGATAATATAAACCAGGGCCCCGGTATTCACTATGTGAATTTGACTGTGTTGGTAAGAGCAGATACAAACACCATAGTCAACTATTATCCATTAGATGAAAAATGGCAACTCAAAGGTAAATATGTACTAGAGGGTTAATATGGTAATTTCACCCTACTAGTACGGCATTGCATTAGGGATATGTCTATAGGTATAGTATATGCTAAATGGATCAAGCTAATTAATTGTTAATAAGCTTCATAGAAAATAAATGACATTTAGTCCAAGAGTTCCATATTGGGCCCATAGTGGTGTGCTCTAATATTAATGGACAAGGGCTAATCATAATTAATAGTTAATTATGATAGTGGGTATAAGGTTCATTAGAACTTGGGCTTTATGGATCCATCTGGTCCTCTATCTAGCTCAAATTAAAGCCTAATAATCATTTGATGATTAGTTGAGCCCAACAACCCCGTTAGGCTTTACTAATTTCTCTATAGTTAAGAGAAAAGTTCTCTAGCAACTAGACACAAGTGTTACACATGAAACAACCCCTTGAGAAGAGAGTGCCACATGAAAAACAAAGAGAGAGAGAGTAGAGAAAATCGGCCACCACTAGGGATTCACTGTCCTTGGTGTTTCGGCCATCCCGGAGAAATCGGTTCGAGAGGATTGTCTTCTTGTTCATTTGCATATCTCTTTGTTAGGAATCAAGAAGGTGACCACCCACCGGATCAATCAAATGGCTTTCGAGAATAGATGGGAAGACGAGAAGGTTGTGGAGCGAATCCGGATATTGTTCTTGTCTAGATCAAGAGTTAATTCATGGTAGATCACGATCTGAAATGTTTTGTAAAAAGAAAAATTTTATACGATCAATTCCGCTAGGTTTCTTGATTTTACAAAACTATGGTGTTCTTGAAAATAATTTTATGAAAATATTTTCCAGAAATTTATTCCGATAAAAACTAGCAATTGGTACCAGAGCGTGGTTTTATTGTTGATCTAGCATGTTTTACTCCGGTCTATTCTCTTGTTGATTGATGTTTTTGATTTCTGGAAAGTTTTTGTTTATGTTTGGTCTTGTTCATATTATTAGTATGCTCTAGTTTGTATGATGGTCAATAGTTTCAATGAGTTTGAATATTTATTTGATTAGATTTTGCTATGAGGAAATGATCAGGTTTATTTTGATTTTCATTTTCGGGCATGTTCTTGATTTCTATGAGACCCTTCGATCTGATCGAGGTGGTGAATACCTCTCTGGAGAATTCTCTGAATTTCTCACAGACAATGGGATCCTATCCCAACTCACATCACCTGGTATACCTCAACTAAATGGTGTTGCCGAAAGAAGAAATAGGACACTTTTGGATATGGTTAGGAAAATGCTCGGTTATTCACAATTACCCACATCTTTTTGGGGTTATGTCTTCGAAACTGCTATGTACTTGCTTAATAGAGTTCCTTTTAAGTCAGTACTTAAGACTCCATTTGAACTATGGAAAGGACATAAACCTAGTTTGCGTCATATCCATATTTAGGATTGTCCAACATATGTGTTGAAAGGGAAAATGACTAAGTTGGAATCACGATCTGAATTGTGTCTATTTGTAGGTTACCCAAAAGGAACTAGAGGGTATTATTTCTATAGAACTGAAGAAAAGAAAGTGTTTGTGAGTACAAATGCTATTTTCTTAGAAGAAAATTATATGAAAGATTTCAAGCCCAAAAGTAAGTTAGTTCTAGAAGAATTAACTGATAATGTTATCAGCCCATCTGTAGAAGATAAGATAGAGAAAGCACTTAGAAAAGATAAATCACTTGAAACTCAACAAACATCAGATCCTCATTGTAGTGGGAGAGTTGTGAGACAACCTGAAAGATACTTAGGAATAGGAGAGTCTTGTGACGAATCTGATCCTTACACCTACAATGAGGCAATGGATGACGTTGATAAAGATCTTTGGCAAAAGGCAATGGAATTTGAAATAGAGTCCATGTACTCTAATAAAGTCTGGGAACTTGTAGATTTACCTGAAGGGATAAAACCCATCGGGTGTAAGTGGGTCTATAAGGGAAAGAGAGGAATAGATGGGAAAGTGGAGACTTTCAAGGCAAGGTTAGTTGCAAAGAGTTATACACAAAAAGAAGGTATCGACTATGAAGAAACCTTCTCTCCTGTAGCTATGATCCAGTCTATTCGCATACTCTTATCCATCGCTGCATCTCTTGATTATTAGATATGGCAAATGGACATTAAGACTGCATTCCTGAATGGCAATCTTGATGAATGTATCTATATGATACAACCAGAGGGATTCATTGAAAAGTGTCAAGAAAGAAAAGTTTGTGAACTTAAGAGATCTATTTATGGACTCAAGCAAGCATCTAGATCATGGAACATAAGATTTGATGAAGCAATTAAGTCTTATGGTTTTGAATGAAACATAGATGAACCTTGTGTCTATAAAAGAATTCAAGATAACAAAGTGATTTTTCTGGTACTGTATGTTGATGATATTCTAATCATTGGGAATGATGTTGGATCATTATCATCAGTGAAAGTCTGGTTAACACAACAGTTTGATATGAAAGACTTAGGTAAAACTTGCTATGTTCTATGAATACAGATTCTATAAGACAGAAAGAACAAACGTATAGCTTTATCACAAGCTTCATATATAGACAAAATACTGGTAAGGTTTGCAATGCATAATTCTAAGAAAGGTTTAACACCCTTTCATAAAGGAATTACTCTGTCTAATGAGAATTCTCCTAAGATAGAAAAAGAGAAGGAACAGATGAGAAATATTCCTTATGCTTTAGCAGTGGGAAGTCTCTTGTATGCCATGCTTTGCACAAGACAAGATATTTGTTATACTGTTGGGATTGTAAGTCGTTACTAATCCAATCTAGGACCTAAACATTAGGGTGCAGTCAAGCATATTCTAAAGTATCTTCGAAGAACTAGAAATCATATGCTGGTATATTCTGGAGAAGATCTATCACCTATTGGATATACTGATTCAGATTTTCAATCTGATAAAGACTCTAGAAGATCAACCTCTAGTTCAGCCTTTATCCTTAGTGGTGGAGCCATTATATGGAGGAGTATCAAGCAATCTTGTGTTGCAGATTCAACCATGGAGG
>JXTB01000515.1:188467-210133 GCA_002914805.1 Parasponia andersonii | reverse complement strand
ACTTCGATAATTGGAGACTTCATCAATCCTGTTGAAATAGATAACACTATATTCTATGGCAAAATAAAGTATTCCATCTTTATTTGCAAAATGTGAACTTTTAATTTAGACATAATGAAATAGAGAATTTAGTCTCCCACATGTGAATACTTCACACGAACAATTATTTATTACTCATTATTAGTCATAGAAACTTTTAAATATTTGTATAATAAAAAACATAAACATCATATGTATATAATTGGGACATAATATGGAATTTATTAATAACAAATAGATAACACTTAAATCCAATAAACATTGTTTAAAATGCCAAACAAAGAAACTGCTTTCTAGGGCATATTCCCAACATTACAGTGCAAGCATGCAAAGCCTACTAGGTTTGGTACAGCCACCATGCTAGCACATAATGTCACCAAGTTCAATATCATCACCATACTAGCGTGTGACACCAAAAAATCCTGGTACAACTACCATACTAGCATGCAATACTTACTAAGTTTGGTATAGCCACTATGCATGTATGTGACGCCACTATGTCTTGTATAGCTACCATGGAAGCATGCGAAATGTGATGCCACCAAGTCTGGTATAGCCATCATGACTGGAACACTCACCATACTGGCAAGCAATGCCATCAAGTCTAGTATAGCCACTGTGCATACACATGATGCCCACGAAGTTTGGTACAGCCAGTGTACTAGCGTGCAATACCTTCCAAATTTGGTGTAGCTATAATGCTAGCACGTGATGCCTACCAAGTCTAGTATAGCCATAATGCTAGCACTCAATGCCACTACATCTAGTACAACCACCATGTAAGCACGTGACACGTAACACCACAAAGTCTAGTACGGACACTATACTAGCATGCGACGCCACCAAGCTTGGTATAGCCATCATGCAAGAACACAATACCCACGAAGTCTGGGATAGCCACCATGCTAGCATGCAACTAGTACAGCCACTTTGCCTGCACACAATGTAACCAATTCTTGTATAGCCACCATAATAGCATGTGATGCCAATAAAGTCTATTACAGCCACCATGCTAACACACGATGCCCACCAAGTCTGGTACAGCTACCATACTAGCACGTGATATCACCAAGTCTGGTACAATCACCACGAAAGGACGCGACGCCACTATATCTTATACAGCAACCACATATGCATGCAACACCAGCAGGTCCGATATAGACACCATGTAAGCACAAGATGTGCGACACCACTAAGTTTGGTACAACCACCATGCAAGCACACAATGCCTCCAAGTCTAGTATAGGCACTATATAAGCATGTGATGGCACTATATCTGGTATAGCCACCATGTATGCACGCAATGCACGCCACCACCCGATCTGGTACTACCACTGTGTAAGAATGCTCCTCGTGATGGCACTAAGTCTAGTATAGACAACATGTTAGGTACTACCACCATGCTAGCACACGATGCCACCAAGTCTGGCATAGCCATCATGTAAGCAAGTAATATCAATCAAATCTAGTACAACCATCATGCTAGCACATAACACCCACTATGTCTAGTACAACCATCATGCTAGCACACTATGTCACCAAGTCTAGCACAGCCACCATGCTAGCACACAATGTCACCAAGTCTGGTACAGACATATTCAAGCATATGATGTGCAATNCCACCAAGTCTGGTACAGCCACCACGCAAGCACACGACACCTCTAACTCTAGTATGGGCACCATACAAGCATGCGATGCCACTATATCTTGTACGACCATCATGTATGCATGCGACACCACCATATATGGTATAGCCACTGTGTAAGTACATTACACACAATGCCACCAAGTCTAGTATACCCAATGTGTCTAGTACTGCTACCATGCTAACACATGATGCCTCCAGGTTTAGTATGGCCATTATGTAAGTAGGTGATGCCCATCAAGTCTGGTAAAACCACCAAGCTAGCACGCGACAACCACTATGTTTGGTACAGCCACCATGCTAGCACATGATGTCACCAAGTCTGGTACAACCACCATATTAGTATACAAGCCCCACCAAGTCTAGTACAACCACTATGCTAGCACACGATGTCACCAAGTCTAGTACAGCCCCTATGTTAGCACGTGATGCCCACAAAGGCTGGTACAACCCCTGTGCAAGTATGCAATGCCCATAAATTCTGGTACAACTGCTATGGTAGGATGCAATGCCCACAAAGTCTGGTACACATGACGCCTATTATCTCTGTACCAGATAGTTGGAGAAAGTTATCTTCCTTGGTCATATGGTTTCACAAAATGGTAATTTTGTGGATCCAACCAAAGTTAAAGTTATGAGTAATTAGCTAAGACATACAAATATTTAAGAGATTCATAGCTTCTGGCTATTGGCTGGATATTATAGACCTTTTGTAGAAGATTCTCAAAGTTGGCTTTTCCACTGACTCATTTAACAAAGAAAAATGTGAAATTTCAACGAAATGATAATTATGAAAAAAGATTTGAGGAATTCGATATCGTCCAGATTAAGAGGATTTGTTATTTATAGTGATGCCTTGAAGAATGGTTTAGGATGTGTTTTGATGCAAAATTGCAAAGTCATTACTTATACCTCTAGGCAATTGAAGGGATATAAAAAGAAGTATCCTACTCATGATTTAGAGCTAGCAGTAGTTGTCTTTATACTGAAAATTTGGAGACACTATTGTTATGGGGAGAAATATGAGATTTGCATAGATCATAGGAGTCTTAAGTACTTTTTTACCCAAAAAGAATTGAATATGAGACAAAGAAGATGGCTTGAACAGCTGAAAGATTATGACTATGAAATTACCTATTTCTTCCCAAACCTCATTATTTCTTTTCTAGGAGCCACCTTCAAGAATACTTTATCTTAAGACCCTAAGCATAGCTAGGAATTTGAGAAGAATAAAAAACATAAATATTGTTATTACTATATATATATATATATATATATATATAGATATAAGGACAAATTTGAAAATTTGAATTTGACCCTTAATTGCTTGCATCTAATCCAAACATGACATAAGCTCAAACTCACTAGACTTTTTTTTTTTAAATTCACTAGACTTTATCCTGATCATCTATTTTTCGACTCCTTCAATGACTTTCTTAAATAATCAAAGTGGAAGCATGAAAAATCTTTTCTCATATTTTAAGCCCAATAATTCATATTGTTTAGACTGATACTCTATAATTTCCGCTTTTGTATGACCAAAAAAGAATGATCTAGTTGCATTTGTCAATTAACTTTCGCTAATTATTATATTGACCACATTTAAAACTTGTATATGCTTTTAGAATAAGATAGTAGTTGAAAAATTGATTAAAAAAGTATGACTAAATAAATTAATTTGAACATATTATAAAAAACATTCTACTAACTTAATTGTAAACAACTAAAAATTACAAATTAATTAAAATTAAAAGTATAGTATTATAATAAACTTTCTACAAACTACAAACTAGTGAACTGGTAACTTGATTGTAAACAACTAAAAATTACAAATTAAATGAAATTAAAAATATAGTATTATAATGAACTTTCTAGTAACTTAATTGTAAACAACTACAAATTACAAATTAATTGAAATTCAAAATATATTATTATAATAAACTTTCTACAAACCACAAACTAGTGAACTACTAACTTAGTAATAAATAATTGCAAATTACAAATTAATTGAAATTAAAAACATAGTATTATAATAAAATTTCTACTATCTTAATTCTGAATAACTACAAATTACAAATTAATTAAAATTAAAAATATAGTATTATAATAAACATTCTGTTGTCCCAAGAACAGCTAACCCAAGAGGGAGGGTGAATTAGGTTTTAAGACTTTTACAAACTTTTTGAATAAAGTAACATGATTGAGTAAATAATGAATGGGGCAAGTAAAAATAGAAAATAAATAAGCACAATATCAAAGTAAATAAATTAAAGAGATAGGGATAGAGAGATACAGACGTTATTTTTACGAGATTCGACAAACACGATGGTTTACCTATGTCCCCGGCTCTCCGTAACTTGCTTTGAGCTTTCCACTATCGGATCAAGATTATAGGCTTGACCGACCCCTTGTACAATCCGGAGTGATTTTTACTTAGACACACCCATGCCTTTACAATAGTTTTGAATCCGTCTCTATTACGCCTAACCACAGATTATTTAGAATCCGGTGTCAACCTCACCTATACCGGGTTGTTTATGACTTCGGTGCCAACCTCACCTGTCAATAATGTTTTTATGAAAATACAAGTGAACACTCACTCAAAGAATCACCTCTCAAAGAAATAATACAAGATAAGCTTAGGTGATTTGAAAACAATGCACAAACGATGCTCTAGGAATGGCTCAAATAGATTTGAAAGTTATAGTTGAGTAAAAAAGACCTCTTGCACTTAAAAACTGATTGGGTATCAATATAGGTTCATATTCTCACTATCTAAGTCATCAAACTTGGCTCTATTTAAATGCATCTTCAAAAACTAGCCGTATTCGACCGTTGGTATCTTGTTGCCAGAATTTTGGTCGACTAAAAATATTTTTGGTTGATTAAAAAACTAGTCGTTAGAGTCTGAAATGCCAGTTCAGCTCCAATGGCCATTTTTGGCCTTTATTTTGGTCGACCAAACCTTGTCGACAAAAATCAGTTAGAAACAAAGAATTTTTTGTTTCTTTGAACTAATTTGGTCGTTCTTTAAAACTTCCTTTTTCAAGATAATTTAATTTTAAGAAAATATACTTTTGAGAATATTTGGACTAGATTAGAAATGATATTTTTTTTCAAATAATCAATGGATTTAAAGTTTAGCTAATTCTTTGAAGATTCATTTGAAAAATTATTTGAAAGATTTTTAAGCCATATCAAAGAGAGTATTTTGTGCAATGCAATAAATCAAGTACAAGACTAGGAAATAAATTTTAACCTATTTAGAGTTAGTCTTGAATCTTGAGTCTTCATATTCATCTTCATCTTTCGAGGTTTATCAAGGATGCTCTATTCTTGAGAACTTCATTTCTTGAATTTTATCAATTTCTTTTTCAATTTCAAAACTACATACTCAAGCCAGTTATTAGTAACTAAATCATATATTTGTTATTATCAAAATAAGATAAGATTGAAAGCCACATAGGTTAACAATCTCCCCCTTTTTGATGATAACAAACATTGATTTTTGAGATAAAAATAATGATACAATTTAATTAGCATTCATGACCTTACCATTATTTTTATAAACTCTCTCTCAATATCTACATGGAAATTTAAGAAAAATCTTCCCTTTTTTAACTCAAATTATGCATACATTAAGTAACAAAAATCATGAATATTTTCTCCCCCTTTGAAATCAGCAAAAGGAATTGAATGCACCAAGAGAAATAATAGGTCTCACATAAGGTTCCATCATCCATAATAAGAAGACATATAAAGAGAGTTCAAAAAGATTCAAAAATAACATATTAACACACCATAAAAGACTAGCATATCATAAAAGAACATGCAAAGCATAAGTAAATAAGCAAGAGAAGGACTCTAGGATGGAGGAGGATTTTGTCCTTAAAAAATATAGTTCCATATCTCTTGTTGGTGTGCAAAGAGGCGATCAAACTGTGCTTGTTGAGAGTTTTGAAGAGCTTGAATTTGCCTACCATGATCTTCCTTGAATACATTAAAGTGCACAACAAGAGTGTCTAAGCGAGCATTCATAAGTTGAAATGCTTCTTTAAAGTTAAAACATGGGAGGAGTTGTACGAGCAGTAGATGGGTCACCTTCCTTATTATCACCATAATCATGAGTCTCAATGGGTACACTAGGATCACCGGCCTTTTCGGGCCCCTTGTATGACCAAGTACCGTTGGTCTCATTAAAGAACCAATGCATGTGCTCGACAGCAGTTCTATCATAAGGAGACATTGGTTTTTCTTTGACAGACTCATTATGAAGAGGAATTTCAAAATGATCAAAGATTTGAGTAAGCACCATTCCATAAGGAAGACACCCCATCTTCTTAGAACCAGCTTCCCTCATTTGGGTCATAAGGATATGTCCTAAATTTATAGCTTTCCCTATGACTATAGAGTTAATCAGGAAAATATCAAGAGGATTGACTATCTCTCTATGGCCAGTACGAGAAAGAATATTGTAGGTGATATAGTGGTGAAGGAGTCTACTATGAACATTCAAATGATTAGCGGTACAATTTGGACAATAATTTCCATCCCTAGTTAGATTTTTCAAAGTTGTCACCTCATCAAAATCTCCAATAAGATCAATTGGATGACCACATTCATTGGGTATTTCTAGATTAGCACAAAGATCACTCACATTCATTTCAATAACCTTCCCTTTAAAAGTACAAGTGATTCCATGAACTTCACTCTTTAGATTCATAGCAGCATAGAAACCTTTTACGAACCTAGGGTAAGTAAATCCATTAATGCTAGAAAAGGAAACCCAACCCATCCTATGAAATATATGTCTCCAACCTACTAGTTTTTCTATAGCTATCCAATCCACACTTCTTCCATTCACTAAAGCCCTCTTAGTAAAATTATTTTGGAAATCGTCAATAATTCTAGGATTAGTGAAAAGAGGAGTGTCAAATCTTGATTTTGATCTCCTTTCATCTTCTTCTCCGATGTCATTCTTCCCTGACCTCTTGTTGGCACGAGCTTTGAATGGCATCACAGATTTGTGCAAGAAAGAGAGAAGGAACAGGCAGATTGATCACAAAATTGGAAGGAGCAAAACCGGTTTAGAGGGAGAAAGGATGAAATATTGAAGAAATTGAAGTAAAAACTCATAGTTTCAAGATTAGAAGCAAAGAGGATAAAGGGTTAGTATTTTCATTCAAGGGATAAGAGTTTCGAGTGAGAGGGATAAGAGGAAACACAAAGGAAAGACCATAAAAACTATCTCAGTTCGGGCTTAGAAAAACAGGTTACGAACAGTTTTGGTCGACTAATTTTAATTTTGGTCGACCAAAATTAAATTTGATCGACCAAAATCTGAAAATCAGCAAAACAGCATAGCTTCGCATGTCTAAAGCAACCATCAGTTTTGGTCGACCAAGTTTGGTCGACCAAAATCTGAAAAATTTTAGATTTAGCGAAAACACAAAGAAAATACATATTTTTTATGAATTAATTGAGAGTTTCAGATTTTGTCAAATAAAATGAGAAGGGATAAAGATTAAAAAAAATATGACAAAGAAAAATTAGGAAATTTCATCAAAATCAAGCATGTTAAGTTCTCTTCTAATCATACAAAATTGTTCTTCACCAAGAGGTTTTGTAAAATTGTCTGCTAGTTGTTTTTCAATGGAGACAAATTCAAGAGAAACATCACCTTTTTGCATATGATCACGAAGGAAATGGTGTCTTATATCAATGTGCTTAGCTCGTGAATGCAAAATAGAATTTTTAGATAAGTTTATAGCACTAGTGTTGTCACATTTAATAGGCACATGTGCAAATTTCATACCAAAATCTAAAAGTGTTTGTTTCATCCAAAGAATTTGTGCGCAACAATTAGCCGCGGATAGATACTCCGCTTTGGTGGTGGAAAGAGCAATTGAATTTTGTTTCTTGCTAAACCAAGAAACTAGTGAGTATCCCAAAAAGTGACAAGTACCACTTATGCTCTTTTGATTGGTTTTACAACTGGCAAAATCTGCATCTGAATAACTTGAGATATTAAAGTGTGTGCCTTTAGGATACCATAATCCTATATTCATAGTGCCATGCAAATATTTTAAAATACATTTAACCGCACTAAGATGGGATAATTTAGGATTAGATTGATATCTAGCACATAGACAAACACTAAATGTGATATCTGGTCTACTAGGGGTAAGATAAAGTAAGGATCCGATCACACTTTGATATTTAGTAATATCTACCACTTTACCGCTTTCATCTTTGTCAAGCTTGATTGACGAGCTCATTGGTGTCTTCATTGGTTTTGAATGTTCAAGATCAAACTTCTTGAGTAGCTTTTTGATGTACTTTGCTTGATTGATGAAGATTCCTTCTTTGGATTGTTTTATTTGAAGTCCAAGGAAGAAGTTCAATTCTCCCATCATACTCATCTCAAATTCACTATGCATGCACTTAGAGAATTCTTCACATAGATAAATATCAATGGCTCTAAATATAATATCGTCAACATAGATTTGTACAATTATCATGTCCACCCCTTTCTTCTTAATAAAAAGAGTAGTATCCGCTTTTCCCATTGAAAACTTATTTGAAATCAAAAAATTTTTTAATCTATCATACCAAGCTCTAGGAGCTTATTATAGACCATATAAAGTCTTTTTCAATTTGTAAACATGATCTGGATATGTATGATTTTGAAAACCGGGGGGTTGGGTTACATAAACTTCTTCTAAAATATATCCATTTAAAAATGCGCTCTTAACATCCATTTGGTAAAGAATAAAATTCTTATGGCATGCAAATGCTAAGAGCATTCTAATGGATTCCAATCTTGCTATGGGTGCAAAGGTTTCTTCATTATCGATACCTTCTTCTTGATTGAAACCTTGGGCCACTAATCTAGCCTTGTTTCGCACAATCACCCCATGATCATCTAATTTGTTTCTAAAGACCCATTTTGTTCCAATAACTGAATGATCACTAGGTCTTGGAACTAATTACCATATATCACTTCTTTCAAACTGATTTAGCTCCTCTTGCATTGCTAAAATCCAAAATTCATCTTTTTTGGCATTTTTAAAATTTTTGGGTTCAATTTGAAAAAGGAAAGCTAAGTTGTTGCAAATATTTCTAAGTGATGCTCTAGTTGTGACACCTTGTAGGATGGACATGACTAAATTTTAAATCTTGAGGAATAATTAAAATATTACCATTGTCGCATTTTTCTTCCTTAAGACTTTTGTCTTGTTGTAGTTGGATGTCTTCTTCTTCATTTGATCTTTCATTGACACTTAATTCATTTAAGCTTTGTTCCAAACCTACAATATCATCATCAGCTATATTTCTCCCCTCATGGAGAGTGTTAGATTCATCAAAACTACATGCATAGATTTTTCTACTATCAATATTCTTTTGTTGAAAACTCTATAAGCTTTACTAGTTGTAGAATATCTAAGAAAAATACCAACATCAGATTTTGAATCAAATTTACCCAAATTATCTTTAGTATTCAAAATAAAACATTTACAACCAAAAACTTTTAAATAACCAATGTTGGGTTTTCTACCTTTCCAAAGCTCATAAGGTGTCTTGTTCAAGATTGGCCTTATCATAACTCTATTCACAATATAACAAGCGGTACTTACCGCTTCGGCCCAAAAATATTTTGGCAAACCATTTTCATTTAGCATGCTTCGTACCATTTCTTGTAAGGTTCTATTCTTTCTTTCTACAACTCCATTTTGTTGTGGAGTTCTAGGAGCAGAAAAATTATGATCAAAAGCATTTTTATAACAAAAAGCTTCCATTTCATCATTTTTGAACTGACCACCATGATCACTTGTAATAGATATGATGGTGTAGCCTTTTTCATTTTGCACTTTCTTACGAAAAATAGTAAGTACATTTAAAACATTGTTTTTATGAGTAATAAATAGAACCCAAGTTAATCTTAAAATATCATCAACTATCACAAAGGCATAATGTTTTCCACCAAGACTAGCACATGTGAAGTAGTTGCAAGGGTCTAGAAATAGTAATGATGTTTTTGGATTTAAAAGAGTTTTTTACATGTTTTCCAAATTAGCATGCATCATACACCTTGTCTTTTTCAAAAAGTAAACTCGGTAAACCACTAACAAGGTTTTTCTTTGAATACTTAGAAATAGTATTCATGCTAGCATGTCCAAGTCTTCTATGCCAAAACCAAGAATCATCTTTTAAAGCCAAAAAATATTTATCTTAACTAAAATATTTTTCAATATCAATAATGTAAACATTGTCTTTTCTTTTCCCTTCAAAAATATTTTCTTTTGAACAAGTATCCTCAATAAAGCATTTGGAAGACTCAAAAATGACTCTATAACCTTTATCACAAAGTTGACTTATACTAAGCAAATTGTGTTTAAGACTATCAATAAGCAAAACATTTTCTATAATGGGTAAGTATGTAATACCAATGTTACCTATACCCAAAATCTTGCTTTTAGTGTTGTCTCCAAATGTGACATGTGCTGGTGTTAGCTGAAATAAATTTCTTGAAAATATTTTCATAAAACTATTTTCAAGAATACCATAGTTTTGTAAAATCAAGAAATGTAGCGGAATTGGTCGTTTAAAATTTTTTTTTTTTACAAAACGTTTCGGATCATGATCTAACATAAATTAACTCTTGATCTAGACAAGAACAATACCCAGATTCACTCCACAATCTTCTCGTCTTCCCGTCTATTCTCAAAATTCATTTAATTGATCCGGTGGGTGGTCACCTTCTTAATTCCCAACAAAGAGATCCGCAGATAAACAAAAAGACAATCTCCTCGAATCAATTTCTCTAGGATGGCCGAAACTCCAAGGACAGTGAATCCTTAGTGGTGGCCAATTTTCTCTGCTTTCTCTCTCTCTATTTTTCGTGTGACACTTTCTTCTCAAGGGGATATTTCACGTATAACTATTGTGTCTGGTTATTAGAGAACTTTTCTCTTAACTATAGAGAGATTAGTAAACCCTAATGGGCTTGTTGGGCTCAACTAATCATCAAATGACTATTAAGCTTTAATTTAAGCTAAACAGGGGATCAGATGGATCCATAATGCCTAAGCTCCAATAGACCATATACTCACTATCATAATTAACTCTTAATTATGATTGGGCCTTGTCCATCATTATTGGGCCACACCACTATAGGCCCAATATTGAACTCTTGGACTAAATGTCATTTATTTTCTGTGAAGCTTATTAACAATTAATTAGTTTGATTTATTTAGCATATACTATACCTGTAGACATACCCCCAATACAATGTCGTACTAGTAGGGTAAAAATACCGTATTACCCCACTAGTACATATTTACCTTTGAGTTGCCATTATAGTTGACTATGGTATTTGTATCTGCTTATACCAACACAGTCAAATTCACATAGTGAATACCAGGGCCCTGGTTTGTATTATCCAAGTACTTGAAAAAACTCAGAGTGACATCATATACATGGTGTCCATCATGAAAAACATTCTACATATTTTATATACCTTATCTTCCAAGATACCGGAGTTCGAACAATAAATTGGAACTAGTCCTTTAGTAACTCAAAAAGACAAAACACATGAAAGTAAGTTCGTTAATCACTAGGATTAAGGTCTTCTATAATAGTGCTAGATTAGTAAAATTAGAAATTTGAGTTATGGCACTTAACCTCAAATTCTAATTCATTAGGTCCTGTTTGATGTTGTTATAACTTTCTTATAATACACTAGTGTTTCTATCCGAAGACTCACTTCGATAATTAGAGACTTTATTAATTAAATAGATAATATTATATGCTATGACATAGTAAAGTATTCCATCTTCAATATACAGAATCCAAACAATTTAATTTAGACATAATGAAATAAATAATATAATGTCTCCCACATATGATCTCATCATACGAATAATTCTTTATTACTCATTTCATGTCTTGGAATCTTTTAAATGTTTGCATAAGATAAACATATACATCACATGTATATCAATGGGACATAAATGAAATAGAAATTCATAATATGGAATTTATTAATAAAAAATAGATACTAAATGATCCAATAAATATTGTTTATAATGTCTAAACAATAAACTACTTTATAGGACATTATTCCAACAATATGTCCTCCACTTCTTTTTGTGAATGATAAGAGCAAAGAGTAGTCTCCGGTCATGTGTTTGGAGTAACCACTATCTAAGAACCAAAAGTTCTTCTTCTTTTGTACTTACAAGTAAGAATTAAACTTTGATTTTTGATACCCATACTAATTTGGGTCCTTGAGTATTAGTTCTAAATTCTTTTGTTACCCAAGCTAGTTTTCCACCAAAATATGCATTTTTCTTTACAAAGCATGAAAAACTAGTATGTCCAGCACTTCTTTGGCTTTTCTTTGACTTTGTGATTGCATCTCAACTATCTTTCATTTTGTATTTATGTTTGTGCTTCTAGATGGTTCACCAAAGAGGTATTTTTTTGTTATCGAGGAGTTAGCCAAGGTGATCCCTTGTCATCGCCTCATTTTTATCTGGCCGAAGATTTTCTAAATACATACTTATGTCATCTTTTTTGTTCTAGTGCCATTGACTCAATTTCTCCACTAAGGATAAAGAAGCATTAACTTATTTCTTATATGCAGATGATGTCCTTATTTTCTGTAGAGCTTCTTCTAAGAATTTGAGGGTCATTCATTTTGCTTTTGAGTTATATGTATTACTTCAGGTCAGTTGATAAACTGGGATGAATCTTATGTCTTTTTTAGGTTAGGTTTTAAATGCCAGAAGTAGAGATCTAATTTCTATTTATTATATAAAGTGAGGAAGTGATTCTTCACAATATCTAGGGGTTCTCTTGTTTGTAGGAGCTTATAGACAACATTGGTTGATTCCCTAAATGGATACAATTCTAGCTAGATTCTAGTGTTAGATAGGTTTGTCTCTTTCTATGGCCAGTCGTATAGCTTTGGTTGAATCAGTCATCTATGGTTTGCTCATTCACTCTTTCCAAATGTATAAGTTGTCGAGTTCTTTGTTGTGTAAATTGATGTCTGCTATCCGGAATTTTATATGGTCAAGATTTGTTCTACATAGAAAGCCTACACAAGTTTCATGGAAGCTTTGTTATCGTCTGAAGGTTAAGGGAGGTTTATGCCTCTAAGAATTGTCTATTCTCAACAAGGCCCTTCTAAAAAAATTTCATGGAGGACTTTAATGAAAGATTTAGATTTATTCGCTTATTTTCATGCTCGCTTCTTTATAAGCAATGGTGATGTTCTTATGTGGAAGAAGTCTTCTATTTGTCCTGGGCTTTGCCCCTTGTGCATTGACTTGCGTAAGGAGTCCCGTTGGTTGGTTGGTAGACATTCAAAGATGAAGCTTTGGACAAATAACTGGATAGGCTCTCTTTTGATTGATCTAGTTTCCTTTGATTTGGGCCTTGAGCCTTTTTTGGATAGTGTTGTTGGCAATTTCATCACTGACATAGGTTGGGCTCTTCCTTCGACTTTCTCTAGTTATTTTTTTGCTCCTGTGTCTATGATTGAGAAGGTCGTTTATTTAGATTGTCCAGATGTTTTTTTTTAGATAAGGTCATTGGATGGCATTGTTTCTTGTTCAGTGGCCTATACTTCTCTTTTTAATCATAATACATCTCCCTCTTAGGGTTGTCAGATTTAGTCTTCTTTTATTCCACCCTCTAGGTCAACTCTGTTTTGGTGAGTTCTTCATGATAGACTTCCTATTGCTGATTCTTTGATGATTCATAGGTTTCAGCTTCCTTCTTATTATTGTTTCTATAGGGCTTTGATTGAGACCACTTGGCATTTATTTTTTTCTTGCCCTTTTGCTCGGTAGCTTTAGTCAGGTTTGTCATCCATTTTTCATATACCTATTCATTTGAGTGGCAAAATTTTAGACCTTTGCATTCACACACAACATCCTTCTTTAAGTCTTCAACTCAGTTTCTTTTGGAAGGTTAGTGTTATTTCTATTTTCTGGATTATTTGGTACCTTAGGAATTTGGTAATTTTCAAGGATAAGAAGCCTACTTTTTCAACTACTTTGACTCTTTTATTGCATTCAATTCGTGAGGCTGAACCAATGATATCCGAATTTATGTTTAATTCAGTAATTGGGCTATTGATTTTAAGAGAGCTCCGAGTTAAGGATAGGCCTAGAAAGGTTCCTAACATTATTGGGGAGATTTGGGGGCCGCCCTTTTCTTGTTGGTTAAAAGTAAATATTGACAGTTCAACTTTTGGAGGCCCAAGACTTTCAGGTTGCTCAAGTATTTTTCATACTCATAGGGGATTTATAACGGGATATTTTTCTATTTCTTTAAGGGTGGGATTCGCTTTTGAAGCTGAATTAGCAGTGACTATTCATGCTATCGAGTTTATATACAGATATAGTTGGAAGCGTCTTTGGCTAAGTGATTCGGCTTATATTATTTTAATCTTAATGGCTCGTTCTCTAAAAGTCCCCTTTTGTTGGAGACTTGCTTGGTCTAGGACTTTGAGTCATATTATGGATATGGAATTTGTGGTATCACACATTTATCAGGAGGGTAATCGAGTCGCAGATTTATTGGCTTCTAGAGTACTCTCAATTGTTTGTTCCACTTGGTGGTGATCTACTTCTGCTTTTTTTTTCTTCATTAGTTTATCATGATTGTATTACAAATCCAATTTTTAGGTCTTGTTGATTTCTCCTTATCTGGTTTCTAGTTTTTACTTTGAAGGTAAGGTTTATGTCCTCCTCTGATTAGATGTACTTCTTTTTTCGTTCTTTTTTTAAAATAAAATTTTCCTCGTTCCATCAAGGTTAACCCAAAAAAAAAAGATTTTTAAAAAAAAAATTATTTTAAAACATAAAAAGAAAACCAAAAAAACCATAAAAGAACCAATGGTACCATTGAGCCTAACAACTATAATAGAATCGTTCTTGCTAGGGTGAACAAGAGCCTAGACAATTCTAAGCCCAAAAAAAAAAAAAGAAAAAAACAGACGGCCTGGCCTAAGCAGGCTGCCTTACTGGGATTTCCAAGCCCAACTCAGTGCTGAGGGCAAGGTCAGGCTCAGCTCATGCCATCATATGAAGGGGTCGGGTTGGGTCGAGTCGGCTCATGGGCCATAATAACAAGCCACAGGCCAGCCCATTAGACTCAGCTTGAATTGCTAGGTTTACTCGAGGAGGAGTATTAGAACTCTCTTTTGTTTGACCAAAGCTTAGTGGAGACAAGAAAGCAAACTTTATTTGGTTTGGAGGCATGCTTGGGTTATGATATATTTTTTCTTTTCTTTGTTTGGTGCTATTTTTTTCAGTCTTCTTATTTTATAGCTGTTGTTGCTCCGTGTTTTATGGTTGGGTTATTCTTTATATACTCAACCATCACTTTTATTATCAATATAGACAAAAATATGATTCTTCTTTAATAAATGTTAACACTACATCTATCACCAATCAATGGAGTGCACCCAAAGACTAAAAGGAGAGAGAAAATACTGTTAACTTGGCCATTCGTTGCAAACTATGAGAGGGGGAAACTTGTATGAAAGAAGTTGGATGGTTGAGTTGTGTTTGGATATTATTCTTGCCGAAATTTCACCTTGTTTCATGATTGCGCATATTGCCATATATACAATTTTATTAAGGATAAATTTTTATATTTGCACAAATATCACCCATTTAATGATTATAAGTTTTATAGAATAAAAACAATATTATTCAAAACATTGACAGAGTCAAAATTTTTGTTGAGTGGTGACATAACTATTACAAAGACCAAATTTTGTTTTGATTCTATTTTCATATTTGTCTTTCCTTTAAAAAAATATTTTGATATTATTCTACGGTAGTTTGTTCATATTTTTTAAACTATTTTTTCCTAATTTTTAATTTGGGATAATATAAAATAAAAAAAATACATAGCCTTTAGTATTTTATAAAAACAAAACTCACGACCCACAAATTTAGTCTTAAAATTGAAACTTTAGTTTGTTTAAAAAGACACTTTTACCTTTTAAACCCATAAAATATATATTAAAAATAATTGTTATTGAAATCAATTACTATTGTCTTTCTCTTTCTTTTAAAAGAAATATATTTTTAATAAAATAATAATTATTAAAAATAAAATAGTTTCAATTATTCAAAAATTAAAAAAAAATGACAAAAGATTAAAAAAAATCCTATTTTTTCTTCTTTTTGTCAAGTGTTTTAATTATTCAACAATTAAAAAAAACGAGATAATGACAAAAAAATTTAAAAAAATTCTCATTTTTTCTCTCTTTTTTTGATCGTTTTAAGTAAAATAATTGTTATTGAAACTAAAAATGGTTCAAATTATTCGAAACAATTAATTTTTTTTTTAAAAAAAAAAGCGACAAAAGTTAAAAAAAAATTCTCATTTCGTCTTTTTTTTTTCCCTTTATTTTAAGTGTTTTCAATTATTTATAGTGTTTTGTTCTTAATAATTTTCATTTACATATTGTATGAGTTTTAAGGACAAAAGTGTCTTCTAAATAATTTAAGATTTTAATTTTCACTAAATTATAGGTTGAGTTCTACTAGATAGGAAAATGCAAATTGAATATTTGATTTGATATAAGTAAAAATATGTAACTTTTTTTAATTATAAAGGTGATGGGTTTAGGAATATTAATTTAACCTGAAAACTCGTTTATCCTAGTGTCTTTTCAATTATTTATTCAGATTTTTGGGTTTTTAAAGTAATACCCGAAGCGGGTTTGGGTTCAGTGCTACCCACCCACGATACTCAAGAAGCCATTACTTATCAATTAACACAATTAGAGTCTCAAGACTAAACCCTAAAGGCCTAAAGGCCCTAAACACTCACATTCTTATTATGCACTCATCTCTGCTGCACTGCACATCTACAACTATTTAGGCAACTGCTCGACTCCATCTCTAGATTCTCTACACAGTTGGCCACTTCATCTCCACGTAGTCTAGCTCCAACTCCCACCCAAAATCTACTTCAATCTTTAGGTATTGCTAATCTTTTCTTCAATCTTGAGCTTCGACTCCATTAATCAAATTTCTTTCATATATATATATATATATATATTATATTTGATAGATAAATTTTGCTATTGAGCTCCAACTAAATTGTTAAAAAATGGTGAAATAAGTTTTTATATTACATAAAGTATTATATATAATAAGTTATAAGGTTTTCTTATTATCTGATTTCTTATTTTAGTAGATTTTATAGTTTGGTTTAGTGTATCTTGTTATATTTTGGTGTTTTATGTAATATGTTTTTCTCTTTTTTATTTTCATTTTTAGTGAGGTCACAATACAGGTATACTCGCAGATACTTATTCTCATGATGGGGATATATCTAAATTCGTCCCGCCAAAATAAACGAGTAAATGAGACAAGTATTGATGGGGTTTTACCTTTTAAGTACGGAGCCGAGATAGCCATATTCACCCGTTCTGCTTCATTGCTATCCCTATCTAGGGTTGTTTTTGGTATTATGTCATTTTATTTTTTAATATTTTTTTGAAACCCAACAGCAACAGTGCGGTCCCTTTGAAACCCGACCCGATTAATAAGGAAACCGGATCCAGAGTCGCTCACCGTCACTTGCAAACGTGTGTCCGTTTTTTTAAGACAAAAACTCCTTGTTAGTTTTTTTGTTCAACGAAACCCTCTTTCTCTACAGCTCTTGCTCAGAGCGAGCTCGCTTACTCCATTATGGTACACACACTCTCTCTCTCTCTCTCTTTTCGGAGTTTAAAATTTGTAGCACTAAATCTGATATGGGTTTCATTTTTGAGATTGTACGGTGCCTTTTTTTCGTTTTGTTTTCCGGAAAAGCCAATTCGTTGATGTCTGAGGAATGGGATCAGAGATTATATAAAGGAAAGATTTTTCAGGAAAACTAACCAAAAGGGGGGAAAAAAAGTGAAAAATGAAAATGAATGATGAAGGAAACATGTGGAGATGGGTTTATTTTATTTCATATTTTCATAATGTGTGTATATATGTACAGATATGTATTCATTCGTTGTAGGCCAAGCGTCTAATACTTGTTTATTCTTGTGAGTTTATTCTTTATTGTTGGCATGGGTGGTGAAAGAACCTATTTGTAATAGGTTGATTTGCAATTTGTTGGAGAGGAGACTTCTGTTAAACCTGAAGATGAGCTTGGTTTTAAGACTGAAGCACCATTTGCCTAATGGCTTTTGCACAAAACCCTTTCTGTCCTCGGTCGCGGCAATAAATCCCGGTAAATTAAATGGGATTTGGAAAAACTTTAGTCAACCAGCAAGGAATGAAGAAGAGGAGGAAGAAGTAGAGATTGACCAGAGGAGACTCCCTACTGATTATGATCCGGCAAAATTCGATCCTACGGAGCATCACAGTCCTCCGACCGAAGATGAAATATCTGGACTTACATTAGCTGAAGTCGCTGAGCTGGGTACCATTTTGATGCGTAGAAGGGGTATGACGGAACCACCCAGTGTGGGAGTAATGAAACCGGGAGCTGCTGGCATACCTATAGAGATAAAATCACCTACTGCTGCCAAGGAGGAGAAAACACCGGAAAAGACTGTCTTTGACATTAAATTGGAATCGTACGAGGCAGCTTCAAAGATCAGACTCATCAAGGAGGTCAGGAGCTTTACTGATTTGGGCCTTAAGGAAGCAAAGGACTTGGTAGAGAAGACACCGTCAGTTCTAAAGAAAGGATTGTCGAAGGAGGAAGGAGAGCAAATAATCGAAAAGCTGAAAGTTCTTGGAGCAAAAGTAGTTCTAGAATGAACAAAAAGCGATGAAATGTATGTTTTTCATTTTTGGATTTGCAGATACCATTTTATTCTGGATATACTTTTCTCTCTGAAGTTACATTGGTTGATATGAAACAAATCTTGGACATCTCTAGTTAAGGTTTAGTTAGTTCGTTGTTCCTTTCTTGTGAGTTGATAGTTGGGCTAAAGAAGAGTAAATTTGGATAAAGAATGGTACGGAGGTATGGTGCTTTAGCATTTTGTGATCTTTTTGAGAAAATATGGATGTATTTGCTGTCCTTATGTTTTCTCTTTGTTCTTTCATAAATTTTTTCATGTCAGTTGTGTAATGCCAAGAAATATAAGAGAAATAAGGTAATATTAGAAGGTTTGTTGCCTCACATCTGGATACTTTTAGTTACTGAAGCTTGCTTCTGTTTGGCTTGGCGTATTGCATTGTCTCTAGGTTCTGTTTGTTCTCATGATCCTGTCCCGTTTTGAATTGTTTCTGATTTCAATCTTCTAAATACCTTTCTATTCCCTTGTACAGTGCAAAATGCGATGATTTTGTGGACTATTAGTTTATTGCTCTTTCCGCCATATGTATTTGTACTTGAGAAATTTATTTTAATTAGTTGTTGATCCATTTCTAGGATGAAACTAAGGGACAAAGAAAAGAACCAATATAATCAAACAATGACATGAAGTATATGCTATTAACTCTAAATGTTAATGGATGTGAAGTTTTGTCCACTCTTTTAAAATTATATCGGAGTTTTTGCTATGTGCTTGCAAAGTCGTGCCATTTTTTTTCCCTGGTTAGTGATGCGCATTTGTCTCTAACTCTTACTTTCTAGCTTGATTCATCCTCAATGCTGTTTGTACCTGCTTCAGCGTGTTACTGGTTTCATGGCTTGGCTTATTGCGGCTTATATTCAATTTTCATCCAACTGTGTTTAACGTAACTGATGTAAAACATGTTCTATCATTTGAAGTTAGGGACTATTTACTAGGTGTATCAACTCAAGGGACAGGACATCTTGTGACAACTGAAGATGTTAGTTAAGATGTGAAGTATTATTTTTCCTTAGAATCAAATAAATTCTTTTTGGGGTTTACTTAGGGTGATCCCAACACTTCCTTGTGTCGTAGTTTATTATGTGAGATTGTTGATACTTGGCGTGAAAACACACAAGAAGGTGACTAAGAGAGAAGCTCAAAATGTATGTGATAAGCTTTTGTTAGTGAGTGGCTAGTCTAATAACGACGTGTAAGATATTTTGCAATCTTTTTTTGCTAAGGTTCTAATCTTCTAAAACCCAATGTCTTTTGTAATCATTGAGAGAAATTTTAATTCTGAAACTAAAACAGTGAATTAATCATTCCGTTTTGAAAAAGAGAGGTTTTTAACAAATAAGGTGTCATTTATATTCCCTTCTGTATAAAAGTATTTTCGGAAACTATTTAATCATTCGTAAATATTATTTTCACACGCAAGAAAAAAAAAAAAACGATTGTATCCGAACTTCTGTTTTCGGAAACATTGCTCTCACCACCGACTTTTTAGTTCTGGCGAATTTGATTTTATGCTCATAAATATGAAAATCATGTACATACGACAGTATTTCGAGTAACAGTGTCAAAATAGAAATTTTGTCTTACCATTTGTTCAAAAGCATTAATGCCTCATTCGACCAAAATATCGTAGTCCAAATGCTCAAATTCTTCTAATTGTCTCTGAAAGTTTAAGGTCACGATATTCTTCGGCTGCCAAGCGAACTAGTCAAAAATTAGTTTTAAAAAGTAAATAAACATGGCAATATAACTCTTGAGGAAACTTCTCCAAAATACATAAATTCAAAACACGTAGAAGCATTGAAGGGCTTAGCCAAACCAATACGTGAACTAAAATTCTGTGTTCAGCTGAACACTCTTATAACTCCATCCATGCACTCGATACAGTCATTAAGTCGAACGTGGCTAGCTGTTACCAATCAGCTTATGCGTACGTGCATCTTGAATTTTTGTTGAACAAAGATTTCAAATATGCTCAACACGTGGAACCGTTAGCCTCCGGGCGTACGAGGACAAGTGTCCCCCAAACCCATCTTGTAGCGGACTACTAAGGTCACCAAATTGACTCTAGAAGGAGTGCCTGCAATAAAAGTTCCCACCAACTCATTTCGAGCAATCACCTTATGAGTGGCAAGTTTCCTTTTTAATCAAATCCATTTTCGTCGAAAGCTTCTTGATGAGCTTTGATACAGCGATTCAAGACTCTCCCTCAAGGAAGTGAGGGACCTAGATTGAACCTAGCCCCAGTGTTGGAGACAGCTGCCTACAAAATGAAAACCAAGTTGCTCAAGATCTTCCTCCAATTGCACCATTATTGCCGATAGCCGTGGTGAAACAACAAATGAAGCTCAGTTCCTTTGCATTGCCTAGACATTCTCGTGAACTTGGTGACCACCCTGGTCACAGTTGGACAAGAGCAAAATGTGATGAACTTCATCATCTCTCCACGGATCTCCATTGCTAACGCGAGAGGCACAACCAATGAGGCATGAACTGGCTCGTCTTGGGGTTAAAGACAATATGCTATGAAGTCAATATAGGGGATGCGTATAAGGGGAACACCTGGTTCAATAGGGAGCCAAAGGAACACACAAATCAGGCACGTGATTTTGTATTTGATTGGCTCGTGCATGATCCCGACTCCATAGCTCTCTCTTTAATTTTTATTGTATTGTGTGATCATTATATTACTTAGTGTATGCATATTGTTCAATATGTAGAGAGATGACACTCAAGGATGTTCATTCTATTAGCAAAACAAATGAAAATTAGTTATCATCCAAGTTCCTTTTTATAATTGTTACTATTATTATTTTGCAGTAGAAAAGTTCCTTGTTAGTAAAGTGGAAATTTGTAGTGAGAGTTTAAGATTATGCTTCGTTTGTACCACGTTAGTGTAGAGGATTTTAAGATTGTACATGGTTTGTGCCCTTCGTGGAATGTGACTCTCAACTGGTATTCTTCTCAGTTCCTATGAGTAAATAGCTTACTTTTGTTTGCGCAGTTTGCTGATGCACTCTCGGTCACAGCTGCATCACCTTTATGTACAAATTCCATTAAGAGGTAAAACTTCATTTCTATGTGCTTCCCTTCCTTAATATTCCTAAGATCTTAACTTTGTGCTACTGCTTTGTTATTG
>JXTB01000515.1:126001-187729 GCA_002914805.1 Parasponia andersonii | reverse complement strand
ACAATGCCTCTATGTAGAGTCAGCAATGGAAGTTTGCTCTGTGGGCCACCAACTAATCTCTTCCTCTTACGTGTAAATTCAATGTTGGAAGTGATTTCCATATTTCTTTTTCCCCTACGGATTAGTAGTGTTGCAAGAAAGGTACTATAAGTCACTATGAAATGGACACGCGAATATGACACATAACATCATGAAGGTCAACAAAATATTGAATGAATTGAATTACGCCTTAGAAAACATCCAAAGAAATTAGATTCATACATCAGAAGTTCACTTTAAATCTTCTCCTCTTAGAATGAACGGGATACAGGTGGAGTTTCTCGCTTGAACTTCTGCAGGAGTCGCCACAAATAAAACACACAGAAATTGTGTTTAGAATGTTATCTCACAAGGAGCATGAAATGTTCTACCGCGACATATAGCTTCTAGATTCTCTCCAGCATAAGAACATAGCGGTGATACCTCTACACCTGATTTTAAGATGAATTGCATTAGAAAACTAAGAGAAAAAAAAAGTCGAGATTACAGAAATGAAATTGCCCAATGATATTAAAAAGACGTTTGTTAAACACACAACTTCAATGTTCACCGTATTTAATACTGTGTTTAAAAAGTACACGAAATCCACCAAGCAATATTCAAATCTAGGGCCAACAAAATTATATTGTCTTACTCACCTAGCCCACTTTCTTTATCTAAATTTTTTTTTTATGATTTATGCGTTTAGTTCATTTATTTATACCAAGAATACATAGAACATTTATTTATACCAAGAATACATACAACTTTGCCCAACAGAAAAGCAAAATTATTAAAAGAGCATTACCAGTTGCATATAACGGTACTGAATGTGTTAAGAATCCACCAGCAGCAACTACCCAACGAGCGTGAAGACGGAGAACAAGTAGTTTAGCACTGTCTGGAGTGTCAAAAGTTGACCCATTGACATTTTTGACAGGCGCAAACTCTTCTTCGCGCAATACCTTTAAGAATAAACAATTTTGGAGAAAAAATAGTCTCCTCTTTCAGTTGCGGAAGAGGAATAATAAAGGATAAGAAAAGATGGTATTGGGGTTAGAGAGAAGGAAACAATGACCTCAAAAAGTGCAGTAGAAGGTGCAAAAGGAAATGCATCAAATATGAATTGTTCTAGTTTAAATCCCATTGTATGTCCGTGAATTGAAGGAATTTTCTTCTCAGCAAGATGGTAGCTGCATTTGCGAAATGCAAAACAAAACAATTTCCTCACAATGCTTAAAAATCAGACAAGGTACTAACGCAAAATGCAATAGATCATAACAATCAAACAAAATTCAAATTCATCTTGTCTAAGTTTCGGTGCCAACAGAATCAATATAGTAATGAGCACGAACTATGTCCTGCATTCTTTGTCTATGTTAACACCGGGATTCTAGAGCTAGTTTTTAGTAATAATGGAAGCTTAACAGTACAAAGTACGTAAATGCCAGCTTCGGCTCTTTATCTCTTCGCTTTACTCAGGTGTGACACCTGGTCCTATAAAACCTAAAACTAAAATGCTAAACAATGATGAGTTAACATTACATATTCCTGGTCAAATAAGCAGTGTCTTACTTACAATGAATAAAATGATTCACTTACGATTGATATGGATGTGGACGCTCTTATTGTAGGCGGATTTCTAGGAATCTGTTGTAATCAGATTTTTAGAAATTAGTTTCTTATTTTGTTACCTAAAATAAAAGAATATTGATTTCACTCAATCAATTCCCTATTTTTCCGTTTTCTCAATTCCCTATTTTTCCGTTTTCTTTTTCTATTTTAGTTGTTGATTTCCAGCAGAGAATTTTTCTTCAACTGGTTATTTAAATTTGTAATTCCTGGTGAAATAATAAGAAATAAGAGAGTTTTTTTCACTCCTTCAACTATTCTACATGGTATCAGAGCATTAAGTTTCAGTCATGAACTTCAAAACTGGCCTAGTTGGGGAGACTGCCACCTCCACAGAAGCTACCAGTGGTACGACGACACCGGAAGGTACTGAAATTCCAGTGGTGGCTGCTCCGTCAGATAACTCCCTTCATATCACTATTCATAAATTGAATGGAAAAAATTATCTTGAGTGGGCTCAATCAGTGCGTTCGGTGATCGATGGCAAAAGAAAGCTTGGTTATTTGAATGGCGAAGTGAAACCACCAGAGACCAACAACCCAAAATACAAGCAATGGTGATCAGAGAACTCCATGGTTACTGCCTGGTTGATAAACTCCATGGAACTAGTTTTGGGAAAACCTTTTATGTTCTTGCCAACTGCACAAGATGTTTGGGAAGCAGTTCGACAAACTTATTTGGACTTGGAAAATCATTCTCAGCTATATGATTTAAATACCCAGATGTGGCGACTACAACAAGGCGATCGAGATGTCACCACCTATTATAACGAGATGATGATACTTTGGCAGGAGTTGGACATATTTGAAGATGAAGAGTGGGAAAGTGTAAATGACAACATTCGGTACTAGAAGAAAGTGGAGAGAAGCAGGGTGTTTATTTTTTGGCTGGTCTGAATAAGGACCTTGATGGGGTTAGAGGAAGAATATTAGGGAGAAAACCCTGACCGTCCAGCAGAGAAGCCTTTGCTGAAGTGCGTAGAGAAGAAGCCCGAAGGCATGTGATGTTAAAAAAATCAGAGGAACTAAATGCAGATATGGATGGATCTGCTCTTGCTGCTTGTGGCCTTAATCAAGAAGGTGATATGCTTGGAGGTAAACAAAAAACATGGTGTGATCATTGTCGAAAGCCTTGGCATACACAAGAGACTTGTTGGAAACTTCATGGAAAACCAACAAATTGGAAGAAAAAAACAGGCTATGCATACACAAGAGACTTGTTGGAAACTTCATGGAAAACCAACAAATTAGAAGAAAAAAACAGGCTATGATACACGACCAGGGGGGGATTCCCATGCATTCCAAGTTAGCAAAACAAGTTCAGGGCAGCAATCATCCTCAGATTCACTTCCTTTGACTAAGGAACAGATAGAGCTCTTGTACAAAATGCTCCAATCCCAAACTATAGGAAATAGTAGTCCATCTTGTGCTATAGCACAATCAGGTAATTTCTCCACTGCAGTTATAATAGCTTCTGGATATTAGATTCAGGGGCTACAGATCATATGATTGGATCATCGCAATATTTTTCTTCATATGTACCATGTGCAGGAAATAAAAAAGTGAAAATAACAAATGGTTCCTTTGCAACTATTGCTGGAAAAGGCACAATTTCCTGTCCTCTTTTTTAATTCTTAAAGATGTTCTTCATATTCCTCATTTGTCGTATAATCTTTTGTCTGTCAGTAAACTAACTCGATATCATAATTGTAGATTTAATTTTGTGTCTACCTTTTGCGAAATTCAGGATTTAACCTTAGGAAAGATGATTGGCAGTGCTAGATAAGATGGTGGCCTCTATCTTTTGAATAATGGATCAACTTTTGGAAGGTAAGACCGAAATACTTGTTTCAATTTTATCTCTGTTTCTAGTAACAATGAGATTATGTTATGGTATTATCGTTTAGGATATACAAATTTTCAATAATTTAAAGCAGCTCCTAAGATATTTATGAATAAAGATCTATCCTTATTTCAATATGAATTTTATGAACTTGCTAAACATCATCGTACTATTTTTCCTTCTCAACCATACAAAGAATCAAAACCATTCACAATGATTCATAGTGATGTATGGGGTCCTTCAAAAGTGGGAACCATTTCTGGAAAACAGTGGTTTATCACATTTATTGATGATCATACTAGGGTTACTTGGGTATCTTTCCTAAAAAATAAATCTGATGCTGAAAATATATTTAAAAATTTTTATACAATGATTCAAACACAACTTCAGACTCAGATTAAAATTTTTCAAAGTGATAATGGGAAAGAATATTTTAACATTGTGCTAGGAAATTTTTTCACTGAGAAAGGAATTGTACATCAAAGTTCGTGTAATAATACACCTCAACAAAATTGGGTAGCTGAAAGAAAAAACAAGCATCTCCTTGAAGTTGCCAGAGCTCTAAGTTTTACAACCAAGGTTCCGAAGTATCTTTGAGGAGAAGCAATTTTAATTGCTACCTACTTGATCAACTGCATGCAGAAAAGGGTTTTAAAATCTAAACACCATTGCAGATTTTCAGTGAATGCTTTCCCAACTCTAGGCTACCAATAACTATTCCCTTAAAGGTTTTTGCAGTACTGTCTTTGTCCATAATCATGATCCTAAACATACCAAACTTGATCCAAAGGCGCACAAATGTATCTTTGTAGGGTATCTCACAAACCAAAAAGGCTATAAATGTTTTGACCTAGTTTTACAAAAAATGTTTGTGGCAATGAATGTGACGTTTTTTGAAAGGCAATCATATTATCACAGCTCTCATCTTCAGGAGGAGAGCAGTACTGAAAATGTGTTTTTAGATGGTTCTGATTTAAGTATTGAGTTTGCTAATGATGATATTTTGCAGACACAAGTTTTTAACGAAAATAAAGAAGAAAACACAGATGAATTAAATCTTGAAAATAATGAACAACCTTCGCTAATGCCATTTCAAAATCAAAATACTGAAACTGAAATAAATGAGAAATGATATAAAGGTCTTGTGTATTCAAAGGAGTATCAAGCTCAAAAGAAGAAGGGCACTATCTTGAAGCAATCCCAAGAATCTAATCCGAGGTTAGATCATGAGATCAACAATGATATAACAAAAATTCCTAATAACATTCTTTCAGGTAATTTTGAGTCTAATTCTTCAAGTCAGATCCATCTTCCCATTGCTCTTAGGAAAGGTGTTAGGTCTCGTACAAAACATCCCTTATTCAATTTTGTTTCTTATAAAAATGTGTCATCTTCTTATTGTGCCTTTATTTCACAAGTGTCTAGTGTTATCATTCCTAATAATATACAGGAAGCTCTAAAAGTCCCTGAATGGAAGGAAGCTATATCTGAGGAGATGAAAGCCCTAGAAAAGAATGCTACTTGGGAGAAAGTGGAATTGCCACATGGAAAGACAATTGTTGGTTGTAAATGAGTATTCATAGTGAAATACAACTCAGATGAATCCTTCGAAAGATACAAGGTTCGGTTAGTGGCTAAGGGGTTTACTCAAACTCATAGAGTTGACTACTCTGAAACTTCTTCTCCAGCGGCAAAGCTAAATACCATCCTAGTAATCTTATCTGTTGCAGCCAATCTTGATTGGCCATTAAAATAGTTAGATGTGAAAAACACTTTCCTAAATGGAGACTTGGAGGAGGTCTATATGGATCCACCACCTGGGTTTTCTGAGAAGTTTGGATCTAAGGTATGCAAACTAAAAAAATCATTATATGGCCTCAAATAATCACCTAGAGCTTGGTTTGAGGGATTTACGACTTTTGTCAAAAGCCAAGGATATAGCTAAGGACAATCTGATCATACTCTGTTTACAAAATTCTCTACCAATGATAAGATATCAGTCTTGATTGTCTATGTAGATGACAAAATTCTAGAAAGAGATGATATAGAAGAAATGAGTAGATTGAAGAAATGTTTAGCAAAGGAGTTTGAGATTAAAGATTTGGGGCAGTTATGATACTTTCTTGGTATGGAAGTTGCAAGATCAAAGAAAGGTACTGTAATGTCACAACGAAAGTACATCTTAGACCTCTTGAAAGAAACTGGAATGAGTGGATGCAAACCATCTAACACTCCAATTGAAGCCAATACCAAACTAGGAGAAGTGAAAGATGGGGTTCCGATTAATACAGGTCGATATCAAAGGCTAGTTGGGAGACTGATTTATTTGTCTCACACTAGACCTGATATTGCATTTGTTGTAAGCATGGTAAGTCAGTTTATGCACTCTCCATATGAGGAACATTTAGAAGCTGTATATCGAATCTTAAGATATCTGAAGAGCACATCTGGAAAGGGACTTCTTTTAAAGAAGAATGAGAAGAGAGGAATTGAGGTGTATACATATGGAAACTGGGCAGGTTCAATCACTGATAGAAGATCCACATTAGGCTATTGCACATTCTTATGGGGAAATTTAGTCACGTGGAGAAGTAAAAAACAAAATGGTGTTGCCAGAAGTAGCGCTGAAGCTGAGTACAGATTAATGGCTTAAGGAGTTTGTGAAATACTTTGGCTATAGAGAGTATTAGAGGAACTCAAGAAACCAGTCGTTCTTCCTATGAAATTGTATTGTGACAATAAGGCAGCCATAAGTATTGCTCACAATCCAGTTCTATATGATAGGACGAAACACGTTGAGATTGATAGAAATTTCATTAAAGAAAAACTTGAAGAAGAGGCGATTTGTACTCCATTTGTTCCTACTACACAACAAGTGGCAAATATTCTAACCAAGGGCCTATTGAGACAACCGTTTTAACTTCAAGTTAGCAAGTTGGGCATGATTGATATTTTTGCACCAACTTGAGGAGGAGTGTTGAATGATATAGGTGTGAACGTTCTTATTGTAGGCGGATTTCTAGGAATCTGTTATAATCAGATTTTTAGAGATTAATTTTTTATTTTGTTACCTAAAATAAAGGGATATTGATTTCACTCAATCAATTTCCTTTTTTTTTTGTTTTCTTTTTCTATTTTAGCTACTGATTTCCAGCAGAGAATTTTCTTCGGCTGGTTATTTAAATTTGTAAATCCTAGTGAAATAATAAGAAATAAGAGAACTTTTTTCTCTCCCTCAACTATTCTACATTCACTATCCTTTTAAGAATCCAGACATTCCTTATTACTGGGTCCATAATCATTATACCATAAAATTAGAAAACGATCATGATTATTAGAGCTATTCTCGAGCAGCATAAGATCAGCCATAGGAATGACGAAAATATACACAAAAATATACAGAATATACAAGGTACTCGAACTATTCACTCCTGGCATGTGATTTTAGAACAACAACTAGTTAGAAAAAAAAAAATTTAGGGAGAGAGAGGGTCAACAGATAAGACAGTAAAGTGAGAAAAATATATCAACATTATAGGATTATACTAATGAAAGCACCTTATAAGCTACCAGAAAAAAATGAAAAGAAATAAGAAGGTATATATATATATATATATATATATATATATATATATATATATATGCATATACTTGTATAACAGAGAGAGGAAGCTGTGAACCGGGCTAAAGAAAGAACAATCACTAACATGCTGTCTTTCTCAAGACCATTTGCCACTTGGTTCAGAAAATCAAGAGTAAACATGTGTAGGCAGACCTGAAAGGGCACAAGTCAGAGGCACAAGCCAGGAGTTTAGACAAATAAGTTAGAAAAGCACACCATCATAAATTAAATGTAATTTAAACCTTCAAAGCACTTAATATGGTATCTGATCTACTAAAACATACTTGCTTCCTCTGACCAGATTTTGGAAAACTAAAATGAACATATTTAGCATAAACAATTGTAAGACTTTTTCTAAACAAGATTATGCTCATTCACTAGCTTGTTATCATCAACACCGTGGATGCTGGACGAGAGAGAGGTAAAGAGAGTTCATACATAGTTGGATGAAGGATCCCCGTGGGCCTGCCAAAAGTAATCCTTGTCCTTCCACAGTTGGAAGGATAAGAGAGCACAAATTTGGTGAAATTGTAAAAGAAGAAAGATCATTTTAACCTCAAGTCCTTGACAAAAAGTAAAGAGCATCTCGCGGTAACTATATAAAAAAGCCTACCCATCCTTTCAACTCTCTTCTAATACCAAAAAAAGGAATGAAGATGTATTTCGCACCCTTGTATCTCACCAAACAAATTGTAAGAGCAGTCGATACATATCTCCATCCTTCACATTCCCCCACCCCACCTAATCTTATTCATCCTTTCTATACCCCTTCCTTGCTGGAAAACCTAGCCTTGAAAGCCATACACAAGAAGCAGGTCTCCCAGAGGCTAATTTGTTCTTTGGATTGTGGTTTTCTGAATGGTGAAAACAGAATAACAGAACCTTCTGACACAGAATATTAATTGCCACAAAAATAAATTGCATTCCTGGTCCAAATTTAGGACATAAATTACAAACTTGACTCAATAGCCCACACCATTTATGATTTAAGGAAACTTCAAAGCATTTACAAATAATTTTATCTTTAAAAGTTGGAATAGGAGAAAAAGTTTTTGTATCTCCTAGACTAGTACACAAAAGGGAAGAATATGACAAAAGAAAAACTAAAAATCAATTTCTAGTATAATTTGTTTCACTTTATATTTTAAATATATAAAACATTTTCAACCTACAACTTATCCACCCTTTTACTAATAATTCTAGTTTAAATGCAGCTGAGATGAACAAAAACAGTTTTATCAGTATGGGAAAATCTTGAAGTTAAAATAAATTAAAAAAATTAAAAAAATAAAAATCCTCTACAAACACAAATTTACAATTAATTATATTTGGTGAACAGAAAATAATAAATGTCATTTTCATCGGGCAGATGAGATTATGAACAGGTAAAGATCAAATAAAAATAGATAAAAAGGATGCAGTGGACATTACATTGCTCCAACAGAAACGAAGGCGCCCAGTTCCTTGATTGATTTCAGAAGCCATAGATGAATCCAACTCACTGTATTCTACCACAGTTAGAGGTCCACCCTTGCCTCGGCGAACAAAGACACCAACCTTTTCTTGGGGGTATGCCTGTAACAAGAAAGTCTCAAGCAACTTAAAAATCCTTTTGTATGCACTAAATAAAACCAAAAGTAGTCATGCACATAATTAATGAAACCTTTCAGTTTGAAATTTCTGTGCAAACAAGATATCTAAAGAAGTAGAAAAGAGGCGAAATTCTATTAGAAACAAGTGAATCCTTCATACATAAAATTCTCGCTAATTTGGGAATTAAGTCCAATTGAAAGATCTGATATGGCCCAGAAAGCACTTGATTGTAATCAACTTTGTAAGCCTACTTGGGTGTTAAGAATTTATCTGCAAGAACGGGTTTCTTTGCAATGTCCGATTGTTGAAAAACTTTCCAAAGAAATTGACAAGAAGAGGCAGAGGTAAGGATGTGATCATATTAAAAATGAGCATTGCAGATATCTTGTTTCTTCAAAATAAGATTTCATCAGTAAACCCGGAAGAAAAAAAAAAAGCGCAGAATAACCCATTACATCAGCAATATACCTTTGCAATTCAAAGGAAAGAACAACGAACACATTTCAGAATAACGTATATTAATCAAGTTTCTGAACATGAGAGAGTGGATGTACCTTACGGACAACTTTTGCAGCAGCAGCAACACCTTTATCAATGAAATAACCCAAGAAAGTTGGATCAGCTACACGAACCTGCTTTCAAGATCCTTATCACTATACTCTCAAATAAAATAAGTTCCAGGTATTGAACCAATAGAAAGTCAAAGTGACGCACATCCTTTGGTTAAATTTCCAAAATGAGAATTACAGTGTAAACAAAATACTGTCAACAAAAATAAAATAAAATGTCTTGTGCAGCTTTTCCTCCCTCTATGCCACTCTTCAAAATCTAACATAAATTGAATTTTTGATGGCACAAGAGAAAAACTGAGGAAAATATGGAAATTTACTTCCCATTTATTTCCCTCTCTCCTTTTCCAACCAAATAATCAAAATAAGAGGCTTCTACATGTATTTCCCTTTTTGTTAGAACTAAAAGTACTGTCAGTAAAGGAAGAAAACTCACCAGTGCATTATCAACACCATAGCAATCCACATATTTAATTCCTCTCATGGACATATCTTCTAATAATTTTGATGATTTCAGAGCTGATCAACATATCATATTAGTGAGTAGCAAGCAATAAAGAAAAATATGCGAAGGAAAATCAACTATAGCGAATAGTAGTCAACACTTGAACAAAATTTTAACAAAAGGTACCCATAAAAACTCCTCCATTCCCATCTGGAGCCTTAGCTACCTGGATTAAAGAAGTGCAAAACTCATGTAACAATGGAACTTGTACAATCGGTAATGAAAAAACTTATATTGCAGGAAAAAAAGAAGATATTCTAGAATCCAGATAACAAATATTTCCTAACTGATAGCAGTCAGTATACAGCATAGTTTATGAAGTAATAAACTAGCAACTCTTGTTTATTTTAAGTCAGAAGTTCCATCTAACAAGTAATATAATAAATAAAAACACAGCAATAAATAGAGACTCATAAAACAATGCCAAGTACAACATTTATCTAATTTTTACGCACACGATCTTTTTCAATATTTTCATTTCATTCTTATTCACGCTGATAGAGTTAGGATTCTTACAGAAATCAAACATAATCAAGCATATGTAAAATCCCAATTCCTAGACCTGATAAATGAACTAGCAATCAACCAGGGTTGGCAACCAAAAGGGAGATGACAGCGTCTAACTAAGTAAATACTTCTTCAGACATCCTAGAACCAATCCCTCAACCAATCGCTAGTGGTTTTATAACAACATTAAAGAATCAGTATGATGACTCTCAAATAGATGGAAACCACTTTAAATTTTTATCTAATGCAATTAGCATCATTGTACTTATGCACTTGTGTTTAACTGTTGCTCAAACTTCATGAAAACTACTGATGAGGAACATGAATATAGAAATCTATATTATTATTAATTAGATTATTTTAAGATTATACAATTATGTTTTATTTAATTATTAGGTTTTATTTAGTTTTGAGTAACTAGTTTAATATTTCTCTTTTATGATCATTTCTAGAAGATATTAGTTTCCTAGTTTTGTCTAAAAGCTTCTCTATAAATAATCTCTTCTATTTTCATTATTTTAAGACTTGATTAATGATATACAACTATTCAGAAATTCTCTCACTAATATTCTTCCTCTCCTTCTCTCCTTTTCTAAACTTTTCTCTTCTTCTTCCTCAATTCTCTCTTTCTCTTTTTTCTCTCATCTCTTTTAAATTCTCACTCTTGTTCTACATACTATCCTACTTAAAATAATATTTGTTGGTTTATTTGCTTCTGAAGATCTCATAGTTCAAGAAGCAGATTATTTTGTACAATCAAAATAACATTTGTAAAGTACACAAGAGTCAATCCCAATCTTTGATACTTCAGTAACCAGAATAATATGTGTTCCCTTGAAATGATCAGGTTTTCGACATTAGAAGAAAATTTTATAACTCAGTAACATAAACAACTACGAGAGCCCGGTTCTGGAAAAAATGAGTTTCACATTTGAGAAAAGAAAGTAATTTTCTACTGTTAAAGAAGGAAGAACCCTTAAGTTCTCAAGGAGTTAGTTTCTATGAATCATAAGAGTATTATATTGCATCAAAAGCCTTAAGAATGCAAGGATGAAGAATGGGTTCCATTTTCCTACATTATTAAACAACACTCTTGCTTTTTTGTTCCTAGATTCTGTTTAAAACATTTAGCTCCAAGGTAGGACAAAAATTAAAGAAAGCTAACAACCATTCCCTATCAAACAATAGAGACAAATTTGATCAATCATGGAAGAAACATACCTTGTATGGAGTTTCCATTATAAATCTACCATCATTTGAAACACAAGGTATGGTGCCTTGCTGAAAGAAGATAACCTGCACCAAACAAAAAGCAAGACTTCAAAGTGAGAAGAAACCACAGATCCTCCATTACCAGGGATAAAAAAATAAAGAGGATAAAACAGATAAGACAAAGCAAGACTTCTTACTTGATCAGGTTCAAGACCAAAAAACTTGTGACTTTCAAAAAATTTGCGTGTGGCCTCATCAGTGAATGGACTGGTCATAATATAACAATGTATTTGCACTGAACGAGCAGAACCTTTCAACAAACAAATCATTGGAATAAGTGACAGATGGAATGTAAAATACCTGTGTTAAGAAATCTCATATTTTGGCTGCTCCAATGTAACTCGAGGGGACTATACAGAAGATTTAGGATCAAATTTGTGTTTAGTGCTGGTGCCGAGTAAGTGAAGATTATACTTCATACTGTACAGATTGACCTTGGATGAAAGAGAGAAGAAAGGAAAAGACAGAGTGTAGAAGACATGAAAATACCGTCATTTATGGCTTCAGCAGCTAAACTCTGAACACACAAAATCCGCTCAGCTTGAAGTTGAAATAGTGACTTCCCAGATGGAAGCCCAATATCTAAAATCACATGGAAGACACATAAGCTCATAATAGGTAACTTCAAACAGAACTTACTATAAAAGAACATGTTAGTTCAATAGTATAAATCAAAGAACAGAAAATGGATTATGGACAACACTGATTTTCTTCAATCATTCTTCTCTATATTTTAAAGACATCCCTTAAATATCAGCAAAATAAACTTAAACTAACTAGGTGTGATTATTACTCACTGAAGCATCCCTTTGGATCCGAACTTCCAAGACGAGTTCCCTGAATTTCATTGTAATGAAAACAAAAGAATGCATACGTTATAGAAGTCAAACTTAAACAAGGGACTAATATATAGACGGCTAAACAGAAAAAGAAAAGACAGAGGGAAAGAATTTTTCAGTTTTGCGAACTACAAAGCATGTTTGAAATTAAAAGTTATAACATTCTCATAATCCATTTATATTACAAAATTTATATGCAACCAAAGTGGGTCAAGACTTAGTTCTCTACCAACATAAAAGCTTCAAGCACGAGAAAAAGTCTGCAAAACTGTAGTGTTACAGAAACTAAATTTGGTTCCTTTGATATTCCAGTCTCTAGTGAAAATAAACGAAATCAGGTTCAACTTAACCAGGAAAGGGCAAATTCTTGTACTGACTCCCTCTCTTTGTGATAACTCATAAGCAGAACTGATATCATTGATATGTTAACTATTAGGAAAGTAAAAACTGTAATACACTAACCAAATTGTTTTATGATCTAATGACTCAAATAAGGAAAATGATAATTCCTTGTGTCTTCTTTTAGGTTGATGAAATTTGATCTCCTGAATTCAACTGCTACAGATAAAGTGGGGATTAATACGTCCAGTTAAATTAGATACTCCAAACAAAAGGAGTTAAAAGGATTTTTCCCCTTTTTTTTTTTTTTTTTGGTTTTTTAATGAAGCAGAACATGTTTCTCATCTTTCATTTAATTATGCTCAAGAGGATAGAATTCCCCTGATAATAGATGTCGTAGATAATGCAGATCATTTTCACAATTAAAGTAGATGCTGAATGGGAAAGAAAGTGAAAATAAAATATCGGTGTCCCATTAAAGTAACTTTTCATAATTAATGAATTTCATTTAACAAAAAATGTTCCATAAATTTTGTCTTTAATCACTACATGCTTTCAGAAACAGTGACAGTGAGATAAACAGCAGACAGTAACAACGTACCAACCAGAGAGAGAAGATTATCTCAATAATACACCCCCAAAAGCAACTTTATCCATTATCAAGCCAAACATTCCAATAACCAAATCATCCTCAAATCTTTAATGGAAATAATAATGTCTTTATCCAAAAAGGAAGTCCTTGATGGATTTTTTTCGATTAACAAAATCATACCACAATTATGAGAGATAAAAAGAGAGAGAAGGGTTCCAAATGTGACAACCCATCCTCTCCAAAACAACATTATAAATCTCTTTCTAGTGCACTATAAAGGTGAAGATAAAGTGAAAAAGCAAAACACTAATAAATTAAGCAACAACAAAGCAATCATAAAGCATAATTAATATTAGAACAAAACCAAAATGAGGATAGTATTAGTAGTAGAGCAAGACACCTGGCCACCAGATAAAAGCAGCACACCCAACTTTCCATCTGAGATGGCTTTCAAACCCATCTTCCACCACCTCTCTCTGTCTCCAAGTGTCCGCTCCTCCACCGTCGATACACTACTCTCCGGTACCGGCTCAATCGCCGCCACCACCGGTAGACCTTAAATTCCCAACAAAATCACAAAATTTCACTTCAAAAACCTTCTTAAAAAAGAAAAAACAAAAAAACAAGCTCTATAACTTTTAGTTATTGACATGATGAACAGATTCGTTCATAGCACTAACCATGAGACCGAAAAGAACACCGGATAATCCGATCAATCCTCGAAAGATCTAAGCTCTGAATAAAACGATAAATAATCACAAATTTGCAATAGCAAAATCAGATACATTATTAATCAGAATAACTATGTTCTTCTCTTCAGCTCAGCTAAAAAGGAAAAGATCCAGGTAAAAGAAATGACCTGAATGTCCCTGACAAGGAGGAGGCGTTCTTCGGGGGAAAGCTCGTCCCAGAGGGCAAATGCGTCTTCCTGGCCGAAGTCCTTGAGTCGCTCTAGCAGAGCCTGTGGCGGTGTTTGTTGTCGTTGTTGTTGCTGTGACAGTGAGGAAGTGTCCGTTACTAGTTCCCTCATTGTTGCTCTCTCTCTCTCTCTCTCTCTCTAGAAAACTCGAAGCTTTCTCTCTCTAGATCGGTCTCTTTTGAGTTCAGATTGTAACGCTCATTTTTTTCTGGCCTACTGGAGGAGCTTTGCTTTTATTATAGAGAGCTAAAGCTACTACGAGTGTCGTGGTGCGAAGAAAACAACAGTAGAAGTGGCGACCAAGACAAGAATCAAATGTCGATCAGCCTAGTAACTGCCTCTGCCTTGCCGATTTTACTCAAATGACCTTGCTGTTTTCGATAAATTACCATGGTCTGCCACTGTTGCTGGTTTTTATTAATTGGACAAGAACCATGTGGCTTGGACCGAAAAAAAAAAAATAGAACTGATATGTCCCACCGATTAAAACCCGCCACGACCAAATTACAAAAGCCTCCTCACGGGGTCCTTCTTGTTTTCCTTCTTCAATTTATAACGTTTTTTTTTTTTTTTTTTTTTGTATATTTATTGCATCTTAAAAGGGAAAAGATAAGTGTAGGGAGCATATATATATATATATATATATATAAATATATATATATATATATATATATATTTGTCTTTTTTGATATTATATATATTAAAATAGATGTTTAAGATTTCGGATTGAGACCTCTTATTCTTGGAAGAAAGTATCTATTCTTTGCATTTGTTGCATTATCATGTCTTCTGATGGTTTTTCCTCTTACTTGGGGAAGTATGTATCTATTCTTCTTATGTAGTGCTTAATCACCTTCTCCAATGATGGCTTGTTTTTTTGTATAGGTAGTTGATGAGGAAACTCCAATGACAATATAAGCTCGTTATAAAAGTACAGTGATGGGCCTTGATTGTTTCACTAAGAGTAATCATGGTATGCCTGTCAACTCAGATTGTAGAAATTTAAATACGGATAACTTTGTTGTATATGGCCATTAATAATAAAGTGTACCAATTGTAAATTGTATGGACATCCTTCTCTTGGATGGTTTCTTCCACATAATTGGCAATTCATAATGGACAGTGGGAAGCTTGTGCAGTTAAGGTATCTACCTTATTGGTCAATTCACTCACTCAAGTAGTAAATTCCATGATTTCTAATTTTTTTTCACTTTGCTTAATTGAGTACTCAAAACCATGAGACATTTGTGCCATTCTTGATTGATGTCCATCATGTCTCTACCTTTATAATAACCATAGTATGTTATTGAAAAAACAGTTAAGAAAAATAAATAAATAAATAAATGAAAATTTTGAATTAAAACTAGAATCGATTAGTATTAATATTAACAAAATTTATATTTCAATCCTCGGCAACAGCACCAAAAACTTATCAGTTAGAATGTGCAACTATAAATTTATACATTCATATGCAAATATATATGGTCACAAATAATATAGATATAGAAGTAGAGTGTCAAACCCACGATGATTGATTTTTAATTCAATGCTAAGTATCAAAATTATCCCACCTCTAATTTTATCCAAACAAATAAAATATAAATTTTAGAGAAATAAAATAAAAGAAACTAAACTATAATGCAAATAAATAAAAGATAAAACAATAAGAAAAATATCTGGGTTTACTAATTTCTCAACCATTCTCTTGTCATGCAATTTCATAATTTGTCTCTTAAATTAATTAATCCACTAGAGTTGTCAACCAAGAATTTGAATGTATTCACAAATTTCTTTCCAAGACATAAATGAAAATACCTGGATAAGTTAGTATGTTATTTCTAACATAAATTGACTAGATTCATTAACTTTAGTAATTCATAAAAAGGTTGCACAAGTCACATAGATATATTCCTATCCTATACAAACTTACCATAAACTAAGTAATCTTACATTGTTTTACCTAAGTCCAAATTTCTAATCCCTTTTTTAAACTCATAAAAATTTTACTCAACAAGGTAAAACGAATAACTTAACAATAGATTTGATTAATGAAAGAGGAGAGAAATAAACAAACACAAGATACTAGGTTGATTCATAGATTAAAACTATATAAAACAATATTTAATTCATCATATAAATTGAGAACAATAGTATTTTAATATATTAAATTAAGAAATACAATATCAAAAAGAAAAGAATTTTAAAATTTCCTCTCTTTGAAGAGCTTGAAGGTGTTCATAGAGGTTGTCAATTTCTTCCTTCAAATTTGGTTCTTACTCTCTTGAATCTTCTCTCAAAGATTTGCTCTCAATAATATTACTTTTTAAATATGAAAAATATAAAGAAAAACTCACAAAAAAAATGAAGAGAAAAACCTAAGAACAAACTATGATAGATGTTGATGAGAAAATCAAGAAATAGAGTAGATTGGAGCATATTTTCATTTTCTTCTTTCCCTGCATCCTCTCCGTTCATGATTGTCACCCTATTTTTCTCTCTATCCCTCTATGCCTCTTTCAACCCCAAAGATAGGGTTTTAAAGAGGTAACTTATGCAAATTTAAAGTAGGTCGAATCTTGACATTTGGATCATTAAAAAGTTGATTTTGGCCATCAATTATTGACCCAAGATGCAAGATATGGCGCCAATGTTGTAGCACCAAAACTTCCTGAGAATTGGTGTTGTGGCACAACTTTTAGCATTGTAGCACCACTTTTCTGCTAGTTTGGTGCCTCGAATTCCCGGATGCGCCAATTTTTCATTTCAGTTCCGATTTGTCTCATTTTCATTACATTACGACCGTGTCAAATTTAATTCAATTCCAATTATTTAAAAGACCCATTGGTGCGGCACAAATTTACTTTAATTCACGTCAAATACTCTTATTTTATTCTCTTATGTACACAAATAAGCAAAACATTAAAATAGCTAGTAAAATAATTAAAACAACTTAAAATAAATAAGAACATAGCAAATATAATTTATCAATTCCTGTATTACTCTATTAAAAATATGGTGGTACACTCTCAACATTTTTAGATAATTTATTCAACTAAAAAGCTTCGAATATTCCATTGATATATGATGACTTATAAATTTACCATCCAAGTAACAGTTATAATTAGAGCTAGGTCTAAGTCTATTAACATTTGTAATTATTTTTTTGATCCTTAAGTGTCGTTGAATCTTTAATGAATAATTAATTTATAACTAAAAATTATTAATTTCTATTTACCATTAACACAAACAATGCACTTATTATCCAATACTTGTATTAATAATCATGAGAATGATTTTTTTAACTTTTAACAAGAGAATGAGGGGATTCTACATATGTGAAATAAGTTCACACAACCACTATATACGTGAAATAAGTTCACACAACCATTTGAAACATTACATCCCAAAAATACTAAGATATTGGTCCGTTATTATAATAGAAATCACTTATATAAATAAAAAAAACATAACACAACAACCGAAAGTTCATATTTACTACGGATTAAGATCAATTCATATATAATGATCAATTAATGAATATGAACTTTCTATATTCTCAATCTCGTGCCTTAAGTCGACCTCTAGCCAACCAAGCACATCTTTGATGCTGCTATGGATCTCCACATCCTCAGTCTCCAAACTGTCGCAATGCCCATCTAGTTCGTCTACTTGCTTGCCTAACGTGCCCAAGTTAGACTCTAGTTGGGACACTCTAGCCTTCAAGCTAGTCACTACATCCTTCGACTTATCGCGGGTAGCACCCTTCTTCCCTTCATCACACCCATGTTCGGAAACACCAAATTCAACGGGGTCGGGAGTTGCAATCATAGTTTTCATAGAGAGACAATGGGACCACCAAGATACAACGAGCAACCAAAGCTCTGATACCACATATCATAACCCTAGCATTAAACTAAATAATCGTGTGACACTTAGTACGATCCATTGTACTAAGTTAGCCTACTAATATTCAAGAAAGAGACTTAGAGTAACTGTGAGATAAAGTGGTGAAGAATAAGAGATTCTGAGTGAATGAAAACTTTGTATGACTCTTAGAATGCTTACAACTCTCACAAATGAGACTTGTATACAAATCAACCCAAGGAGTCCTTTATATAGGCAAAGTCTAAACCAACTAAAGGCTATGATAATGCCAAGTAGCATGATCTTACAAAAGGGTCTAAAAACTTCTCAAATAAAATAGTAATATCTATAAAGATATTTATAAGGAGAAATCTAGAACAAGCGTGGCCTAGATCCTTCTAGGAGGTTCACCTACCATCTTGGCTCTTCCAAGTCATTTTAGGAGCTACTGGGACCCTCTCAACTCATCTAGTACCATCCGGCCTTGTCTAGAGTCTTCTGGGACTTAGTAGTGCCAATTAGAGTTTTCTAGTATGACCAAAAACTCTCTTGGTTATTCTAGAAGTATCCATCATATTCTAAGGCCTTCTTCCCCTATCCTCTTAGGTGAGCAGTATATATAAAGAATTTTAGAGCCATGGGACAACAATATTTGGATTTTATGAAGCCAAATGAGCGGAGGTAATACCCTCCCCCACTCAAGTTCGTGATGTCTTCGTCGCGTCATCAACCTTGAATTACTCGATATAGTCTTTGAATTGCCAGAAGGCATCCTCATGCTCCCAGCTAGTCTTGGCCTCGGGCAAATTCTTTCACTTCCCTAGGTATTCTCGATAATTAGGTACACCACATCGATGGATCAATCGATCGGCTAGAATACACTCTACCCCTTTTTCAAAAGAGGTTATCACCGTAGTAGGAGTCCTTTTGGACTTATCCCTTAGTATGGTTTTAGCATATTAATATGAAAGATAGGGAAGATCTTTAACTTGGTGGGGAATTGAAGCTTATAAGAGACCTTACTCACATATTTGAGTACCAGAAATGGACTTTTATATCTGCGCACCAACCCTTTACATATCTTTCTTAAGGTTTTAAATTGTTGGCGTATGGAAAAAATTCTCCTCTTGGTACTCAATGTGCCTCCTCCTTTTGTCGGTCTACTTCTTCATTCTTTTAGAAACTTTGTTCAAGTAGGTCCTAGCCAACTCTACTTACTCATACTATGCCATAGAAAACTTGAATGTTGCAAGACTCTTCTTATAGTAACTTGTTGCTGAGGCATATGGAGTCATAAGTTGTTGACTCATGACTATCTCAAAGGGACTCTTGCCCATAGACTCGCTCTTCTGGAGGTTAAAGGAAAATTTGGCTACATCAAGTAATTTTGCCTAATCTTTTTGGTTGGCACTCATAAAGTACCTTAAGTATAACTCTAGCAAGACGTCATCTTCTCTGTCTAGCCATCATTTTGGGTGTGAAAGTTAGTAGAAAAGTTCAAATCTGAATTCATCAACTTGAACAATTCTGTCCAAAACCTTCTAGTAAATCAGGGGTCACGATCGCTTACAATGTTTGACAGGACTTCCCAAACTTTTACAATATGCTTCATAAAGAGTCATACGGTCTTATCGGTGGGGCAATTAGGTGAAGCCAATATGAAGGTAGTATACTTACTAAAGCGATCAACCGCTACTATAATGCTACCAAAGCTCTTTGACTTAGGTAGGCTTGTTATAAAATTCATGGAGACACTCTCCCATGGCCTCTCAAGAATAAGAAGAGGTTCCAACAATTCGTCTAGTATTTGTTGCTCCACCTTGTCTTATTAGCACACAAGACAAGTTCGAATATAGACCTTAACATCATCCCTCAACTTGGGCCAATAGTAGATAGCTTTGATAAGAGCAAGAGTATTTCTAATCTGGGTGACCCATCCAAAAAGAATCATGGCACTCTTTTATAAGCTCTTTTCTTAAGTTTCCCCACTTAGGCATGTTGAGTCAATTGCCTTTGGTGTAGAGAAGTCTGTTGCTTAACAAAAAGTGTCTCGTCTTTCCTTCTTTCACTAGAGGCAATAGGTTCTTTGTAAGAATATCGTGTTCTAGTCCTTCCTTGATTTTCTCCATCAAGGTGCTATCAGGCCTGCTTAAGACGGCTAGCTCCGTCTTTCTATATAGAGCATCTGCCACCACATTGGTCTTCCCAGGCTTCTATTAAAGCCTATAGTCAAATTCTGCTAAGAAGTCTTACCACCGAGCTTGTTTAGGACTCAACTTCTTCTGAGTTTAAAAGTAGCTTGTGGCTACGTTATCGGTCATGATCGTGAAATGAGTACCTAAATAGTACTGCCACTACAACTTTAAGTAATGGATGATGGCAGTCATCTTCTTTTTTTGGCGCCATATAGTATCTCTCGGTGTCATTGAGCTTGTGGTTTTTGTAAGAGATAGGATACCCTTCTTGTATTAGTACACCACTAATAGTAAAGTCGGAGGCATCTATATAGAGCTCATACGCCTTAGAGTGGTCAGCAAGCTAAGAACTAGCTATTCACTTACTACCCTCTTCAAGTCTTCGAATGAGGCTTGGCACTTAGGTGTCTACTTCCAAGACTTGTTCTTCTTGAGCAAGTTAGTAAGTGAGGATGCTCTCGCTGAGTAGGACTTAATGAACTGTGTGTAGTAGTTCACAAGTTCGAGGAAAGATCTCAACTCTGGCACTTTAGTGGGAGGTTCTCACTCTTGGATGGCTTGCATCTGGGTCTCATCCATCATAAGCTTACCATCTTTTATCTTATGCTCTAGGAATATCACTTCTTCTTGGACGAAAGTGCATTTTTTCTTCTTGATGAATAGTTAGTTCTCCCTTAAGACCTCGAACACCTTCTCAAATGTTCTAGGTACTCTTTCATGGTCTTGCTATAGATGACTATATCATCAAGATAGACTACTATGAACTGATCGAGGTAGAGATGGAATAGCTTATTCATGAGAGTACAGAAGGTAGCAGGTGCATTGATAAGTCTAAATGGTATGACTAAGAACTCGTAAGGACCATACCTTATCATGCATATGTTCTTAGGCTCACCTCCCTCTACTATGCATAATTTGTAGTACCCCAAATGCAGATCAAGCTTTGAAAAGTATCTAGGGTTTCCAAGTTAATCGAAGAAGTTGGCAATAAGTGGGATGGGGTACTTATTCTTTACCGTCATCTTTTTAAGGGCCCGGTAGTTAATTCACATCATTAGAGAGCCATCTTATTTCTCTAGAACAACACTGGGCACTGAAAGAGCTTTGGAGGGACTAATGAAACCTGTATCAAGCAACTCCTTTAGTAGTTTCTGGAATTCTGCTAACTCTGAAGAGGTCATTCGATAGGGACTCATTTCCATTGACCTCGTGCTTCACTCAAGTTCAATTTCATGATCCACTTCCTTTTTAGGTGGGAGTATATTTGGCAGGGCATCGGGCATCACATCTTGGAATTCATCCAAGACAACTTGTACCTTCATTGGCAAATCCTTTGAGGTTCCAACTCTTCATCATCATACTCCTTGAGGATGGTCAAGCAACTCTCCTCCTCCTTTCTTAAACCCTTCTTGAATTAAAATCCACAGAGTACTTTGTTTCACACTTTCGTGGACCGCTCCACTAGTACCACATAAGCCTTTTCACTATCCATGATGCACATAGAGTTGGCAAAGGGAACAGAGAATGCCCGCACTACATCAAGGAATTCTAAACTAAGCACCATCGCAAAGTCGTCCATTGGCACTATGGACAAATCAAGTTAGCCAGCCCATACACCAAAGCTAGCCTTGACACTATGAGTAACCCCATGGATGGGGAGTGTTACTGAGTTTACCACTTTGAGAGAGCCTCCTCCATTGGTCATCGACAGGCCCAACCACTTAGCTTCCTAAACAGAGATGAAGTTGTGAGATGCGCTTGTGTCAACCAAGGCTTTGGTTGCCTTGCCATTGATTGTTTCATCTACAAAGAGTAAGCCTTTAGCTTGTGACTTAAAGGTTAATTGCAAGGCACTAAGGAGTTGTAAGGAACCAACAAGTGCAGCACCATCTTCTCTATCACCTCTTTTTTGGCTTGGCTCGGAGGCGATTGAGGCATTGAGAGCTTTCTTCTTGGGGCACTCGTGTACTTAATGTGGCCCATCACAGAGGAAGCACTTGACTCTTGACTACAGGCACTGTGTTCTTTCTCCTTGCCCTTGTCCTCGTGCCTGTAGGAAGAACTATCTTTGTTCCATTTTCCTCCCTTTATTTGCGCTTCCCCACTCTTTACTCCACTATGATTCTTGTCTTTTGCTTAGAGGGGTCTTTGTTAGTATAGTAATCAACAAAGCTCTCAACTATAGCAATTACATCAGCTAAGTATTGGACACCATGGCATTTGAGCTCTAACTTCACCCAATTTTGAAGGCCATCCATAAACAAGAATAAGGCATCTTTGTTTGAAGTGTTAGGGATATCGAGCAAGAATATAGTAAATTCTTTCACGTAGTCTCTAACATTATCAGATTGCTTGAGACGGGGAAGATGGCCTCTCGCCTCCTCTTCAGCATTCTTGTTGAATAATTGCCTCTTTAGCTCTCTCTTAAAGTCATCAAAGATGGCTATGGTATACACTCCTCATTGTATCTCCCTTTGTCTCCGCCTCCACCATAGCATAGTAGTGTTGATTAGATATGAGGTAGTATTACGAATTTTACTGGTATCATCCGTCACATCGGCAATCTCAAAGTATTGCTCGAGTCCTCATAGGAAATTCTCAACTTTCCGAGTATTTCGAGTACTATTGAAGGTCTTTGGTCTAGACACCTCAACCTTTTTTGCCTCAATGGCTACAGTGGTGGTCACCCCTATGGCCACCATTCGCTTGTACAAAGCAAGATTTTCACTCATCCCGTCTACTCTAAGTAAAACATTAGTGAGTTCTCTTTAGAAGATATCTCGTACCTTGGCAATCTCTGAATGAAGGGACTCAATCTCGTGCCTTAAGTCGACCTCTAGCCAACCAAGCACATCTTTAATACCGCTATGGATCTCCACATCCTTGGTCTCCAAACTGTCGCAATGCCCATCTAGTTCGTCTACTTGCTTGCGTACTGTGCCCAAGTTGGACTCTAGTTGGGACCTCTAGCCTCCAAGCTAGTCACTACATCCTTCGACTTATCGTGGGTAGTACCCTTCTTCCCTTCATCACACCCATGTTCGGAAACACCAAATTCAACGGGGTCGGGAGTTGTAATCATAGTTTTTATATAGAGACAATGGGACCACCAAGATATAATGAGCAACCAAAGCTCTAATATCACACTGTCATAACCCTAGCCTTAGACTAGACAATCATGCAGTACTTAATACGATCTGTTTCATTAAGTTAGCCCACCAATGCTCAAGAAAGGGAATTAGAGTAAGCTATGAGACAAAGTGGCGAAGAATAAGAGAGTTTGAGTGAATGAAAACTTTGTATTACTCTTAGAATGCTTACAACTCTCACAAATGGGACTTATGTATAAAAGAACCAAGGGAGTCCTTTGTATAGGCAAAGCCTAAACCAACCAAGGAATATGATTGTGCCAAGTGGCATGATTTTACAAAAGCGTCTAGAATCTTTCTAAATAAAGTAGTGATATCTATAAAGATATTTACAAAGAGAAATCTAAAATAAGTATAGTTTAGATCATTCCAAGAAGTTCACCTACGATCTTGGTTCTTCCAAGTCATTCTAGGAGCTATTAGGACCATCTCAACCCATCTAGTATCATTTTGCCTTATCTAGATCCTTCTAGGACTTAGTAGTGTTAGCTAGAGACTTATAGCATGACCAAGACCTCTCTTGATCATTCTAGAAGTGTCTACTACGTTCTATGGCCCTCTCCTATCCTCTTAAGTGAGTAGTATATATAGAGGATCTTAGGGCCATGTGGTATCAATATTCGGATTTTAGGGAGCCAAATGAGCGAGCATAATACCATACTCAATATGGTTGTTTATTGTGTAGATATACAATGATACGAAACTAAAGCCTTTTAAATGTTACTTGACTTGGCCAAATTTTCCAACAATGTGTACTTGTATACGTATTAAAGTGTTTTCATGGAAGCTTGGGTATAATGGAAGTTCGGCCTTAGTTTAACTGATTTAACAGTGGAAATCGTCGACCAATATGACGTGGTGACACAGTATGGCGTGACTACTGCAATAAATGTCGTCTTATAACGGAGGCATGCTAAAAATTACATAGAAAGTCAGCAAAAAGAAAGCCTCGCCGACAGGACAAAGAGTCAAAAAGGTCGTTTTGTTTCATTTGATGATTCGAGTATATCAAAGCCTGAGCTGTTCTTTTTCAGTAAGGAACGGCTAGACCGTTTGCATAAACCGCTTGCTTATGGTTCACCTTTATTCTTAGCCCGCAAGGGTACTGTTCAAATGCCCTTTAGATTATTAGTTCCGGAACGTTTCAGATCATATGCCTGGTTGCCTCCATTTGTTTTTTTCTTTTGTTTTTTAACACTTGTATTCCTTGTGCTGGAAATTCTAAGATTAAAATTGCATATGGTTCTCTCTTTCTACAATCCCAGGGACTGGTTCAGTGATGTATTTCTCCATTAAAACACTAAAATATGCCCTCCATGTTTCTTATATTTCCTGCAATCTCATGTTTGTTAGTAAATTGTCTCAGGATCCTCACTTTTTGGCTAAATTTTCTCCGTCTTCATATGAGTTTCAGGATCTTTCTTCTAGGAGGATGATTGATATTGCTAGATTCAGGGACAACTCTACTTTGCTGAACCTGACATAAAAAAGCGGACAAGTTAAGCAAACAAGTTTCAATTCTGTTTCTGTATTCAATTCAATTGTTGTGAAATCTGTTAGACAGCTAATACGGGCTTGAGCTTAGGACGCCCAATATATTAATGCGGGTTTGGGATGGCTTGGTACATATCGGAGGGACTAAGTTGGGCCACAACAACAGACCTATTAGCTCTGCCTATATCTTAATAACAGATTTATTAGCTCTGTCTATATTTATGTGAGCCCACATTTAGTTATTTTTATGTATAATTTTAAATATATTTTTAATTAAAAATTAAAAATATTATTAATTAAATATTTTTATTTATATATTTTTAATGTAATTTTTTTACTTGTTTTTATATATTTTTTTCATTTATTCAAATTTTAAAATAAAATAAAGGAATAATATAATCTCTATTAAATAATAATGCTCAATAAAATTTAAAAGTTTAGATAGGCAAGACTCATTTATGTCTACATAAAATATTCCGCTTAGGTCTACATGAAATGTGAGTTGGGCTTATAAGCCATGTTGGGCTCCTTTATAAGAATAGAGGTCGGACCGAGCCAACCCGCATTTTATGCGAGTCGGGTCTAGGCCAAATGCAAAACCTGTATTTGCATATCAAATATGGGATGGGCTGGCTTACTTGACCCAGTTTCTATCTCTGTTATTGACAAATGAAACTCGAAGACAAGGGGACGATTGCATTCTGTCACTGAACCAAAACTTTGTTTCTATTCAAGAAAAAAGAATTATCAAGTAATGGACCCTCTTAACTATGGTCTACTCACCAAGAGTCTGATCTACAGGAGGAGAACCGATAATATGACTCTAGATAACAATCTCCATCCACAAACTAAGGTCTCAAATGTTAATTTTGGATGTTCCTATTGCTCTTAGAAATGGGAAATAAATATTGCACTCTACATCCCATATCACAATCTATGATAGGTTGTCACACTTTTTTTTAAAATATAAAAAGGCTTCACAAAGAAATATCATTAATAGAAGTAAAAGTTTCAAATTATAATATAAACATAAAAATTATAATTTCAAACTTCTCAAAGAAAGAAGACGAAGAATGGATCACAAACACAACTACGAACAAAAGTGTGAGTTACTCTAATTCTTTAAGAGAAAGAGATAATAAGAACCATCAGCAATCGATTACCTTCAACATTTGCTCTTGACTGCATTCTAGGCGGGATAGACTATATGAGGTCAGTATCAATTAAGATCCATATCTGTAGAAAACAAAATAAAAATAAAATTCAGCCACTAAACAAATTTAGATCTGAGAAGAATCTCATATTTAAAATCTGGACTGGACTAAAATCTTCACAAAAAGTGGTACTATAAACCAGATCTAGATCTGGACTTATTAAACTGAAAAAAAAAAAAAGAAAAAAAAAAGCAGAGAGGAGAAGGAAGAAGATGAGGCTAGAAAAGGAAAAAGAAAAACTCATTCTCTGTCTTTGTCTTAGTGCAGGACGACGCTGACTTTTTTGTTAGGAGAGACGCTGACTTTTTTGTTAGGAGAAAATACAAGTAGAGAGAGAGAGAGAGAGAGAGAGAGTAGGATTTTTTTTCTTTCTGGGTTTCTAAGCGTGCATGATAGGTTGTCACGCTTCGATCATGCTTTTACTATTAACTAATCAAATGCTGAAACTCCAAAACGTATTCAGAGGCTTTAAAGGTACCCAAATTGAAAAACTACGGCAAAAGAGGACGGTAAAAGAGGAGATGCAAGCTCTCGAAAAGAATGTGATACATCTGAGAAGCTTTAATTAGAAAGATCACCCGTCGCAGTAAAACCACACCCTTCCTAAACCTGTTGATTCTGGCAAGAATACTGGACATAGGGCTTTTAAAATCTCGTTGACTAGCACTAGAAGAGCATACATCAAGTACTCAATGATACGGCAGAATACCGAGACAACTAGTTAACAAACTAAGAAGATGTCCTAGTGCTTACGTTGAAGGAAGTTAATGAATCTGACAATGCCATACAATTAAACCACTTGATGAGTTTGTTTGAGATTCCTATTCAACAACATATGGATGACAAATTATTCAATTGGTTTAGTTGGATCCAATCTAGGACTCTAAGCGTTGTAGATGAAGAAGATGATTTGTTTGAGTCAGATTCAATATTTGATAAAAGTCACGTGGAGGAAGAAGTTCAAAACTTCTAATTCATAGAGAAATTTGCTACTATGGAAATGCTAAATTCAAAATTCAACATATTTGAAATTGAATTTGATGTGGTTGAATTTGTTTTGCCAGTTTGGGAGATGGATTACTTTTATCTTATCAAATTTAACAATTCCATTGCTCCAAAATTATGAAGATTATTCTTAATTCATGTCAAGTAAAGCTCCTACAAATTCAAGGAAGAATACTTCTAGAGAAAATGATCCAATCTATATTTAGAAGAAAATATAAGGAATTGAACATACAGATTTTCAGCGTAAAGTCTTTAAAAAGAAAAGTCATTCATTATTTGGGAATAATTAATATTTAATAGTAAGTGATTTTTTTTTTTTTAAGAATAGGCTTTTAATACAAAATCCTCTCAACTCAAAATAAATTAGTAAATTAACTCCGAATTCAATTTTTTGGACCAAAACTCCCTAATGTCCCCTAATGTTAGCTCTATTAGAAAAAAAAATGTTTCTATTTTTTTAATTTACAGTTAAGTCTTCATTCTTTTAATTATGACTTTTAGGTCCTTATTCTTGGATTTTTGTTTCACTTTAATCCTTTTCTTTTCTATCTAATAATGTCGTTAATTAGCACTTGTCAAAAATGTACTCATCTCATTATGAATAAAATTGAAAACAAAGAGAAATTATTGTTTAATAAAAAAAAGTATTAGATTATCGTTTTCGTTCATGACAGATGTAAAATTAGAAAATTTCATATAGTTCCAATATGGATTTACTTTGATCAATGTATTAATATATCTAAAAAAAGACGTTTATGAATATATTGTCAGTTTTATGGAACATATTTGCCAACTTTATATTTTGTCGTTCCAATTTTATGGGACAAAAAAGATTAGAAAGAATTAACATAAAACAAAAATATAATAATAACATCTAAAAGCCACAAATTAAAAAAATGGAGACTTAATCATTAAAAACAACAAAAAGACCTTTTTTTTAATATAACTAATATTAGATGGCCTTCGGGGGTTTTCCTCTTAAAAATTGAGTTCAAAATTAATTTTACTAAATTATTTTTAATTCAGAGAGTTTTTATATTAAAAAGCCTTCAGAAAATTTTATTTTGTAGTGATTTAATTTGATTTAACAATCTCAAAAATTGAATTCATGAATTTCGATTTTTTTTTAGTCGTACTTATTCAATTTCTCATTATAAAATTTTTCTTTATTTTAATTTCTGGTTTCTGTTGACACATTTTATTCTATAAAAGTAAAAGTCCTATAATTTATTAGGGTCGAATGGTGAAATTTAAATTCTAGTCTTTGTGCGATTAAATCGAATTGAATTAGAGGAAAATGTCTACTTGATGACGGAAGATGCTTGCAGACAATTTAGTACACTTTGTTAATAATTGTTTGGTTAATTAGTTATAGCGGAAGAGAGATAAAACAAGACGAGTGAGGGGTTGAGTTAGACGTAGACATTTTTTTTTCTTGATTTAGTTATCTTATTTTGATTTTGATTTTATTTTCTTTTGCATCTTTATTTTCTTTTACTTATTTTTTCATTTATATTTTGTTGTATTTACGATTGTTTGGATAATTTAGGATTAATACAATTTTAGTGCCTATTATAGAATTAGTAACCAATTCTTGTGCGTTCATGTCTACGTTCAAAATAGATACTGTTATTGCAATATAGATTAAAGTGTCGATCCTACAAAGAAGTTTAATTAATAATAAAAAAGTGACAGAAAATAAAAAAAATAAATAAAATAAATAAATAGCTAAATAGAAAATTAAGATAATCACATAATAAAATAGAAATACTAATATAAGAAAAATAAAGTTTCAAAATTTACTTAATTGGTCATTTTATATTTATCAACTTTGATTCCTACTTACTACTCAATTATATACTATAAATGCCAGACACATAACTGGAAAATATAGAATTTGAAGAATAGATATTTAACAAAGGTATTTGATATGAAAAACTCTTTCCATTAAAACCAAAACAAATTTAACTTACTAATTTTTTAAATCGACAATATATCAATCTGACAATACTACAGTAAAAGATCAACTAGCAAATAAATTATATTAAAAATAATTATAATTTGCAAATATATCCAAACATGGCCTTAATTTAGATGATAAAAATGTGCGAAGAAAATATAAAAAGAAAGAAGTTGAACTTGGATGAAAATGAGAGATCTAACGAAACTTGGATCGAATTCTTTGAGGGTACTTCTTAAAGACGAAAGCTAGAAATACAAGCAGAAGGCTAACTATGGAAATCCCGAAAGATGACAGCTCAAATTCTTGAAAATTAGATTTGATTTAATAATCTTAAAAAGTAATTTGGTTTAAGAAGAAAGTGACGAGCTTCAATGCTGATGGAGAGATGAGAATGTCGCATAGGCTACGAGAGAAATCCGAAGTAGACTTGTTGGGTTACCTCACGAGAGAGCTGCTTCGGGTTGGCTTGGATTTGGGTCTTGTTTATGGGCACAAAACCACTTCTCCTAAAGCAAAATGGGTTTTGATGTGTGATCTTGAATCAACGTTAGTTAGCTAAGAAAGAAAAGTCAACGACTTCGCATATTAACATCTCAATCGATATTACGACCTGCCTTGAATAAAGAATATACGGCCTTAAGTAACAGTAAAAGGAAACTAAATCAAGTTTCAAATAGGTGACTACAAAGAAAGGGAAACAAACTTCATAGTAGAAATCAAATAATCTATCTAGTTAGTTACTATCTAATTCTGTATTATTACTTGAAATTATATCTTCTGTTAGGTACTTTCCCATTCTCATAATTGGTAAATATTGAGTCACTCTCACCTATATAAATAGGACTCAGTTCCATTGTTTAATCATCTTACAATCATTTTACTATACATCTACTCTCTGTAATTCTCTTATTGCTCTCTTATTAAAACTTAGAGAAAGTCTTGTAATTCTCTGAAAAATAGTGAAGAACAGTGGGTGTAGTGTTGGGCTATTTCTAATACACAATCACAAGTATACCAGTCGCAATAAGTAATAAGGATTAAGGTTTAGAATTTAGAAACAATTTCTATCACCATTTTTTTTTCCAATTTAGATTTTATTACAAAATTGTTAAAACTACGACTAAACAAAAATCATTGAATTTTTTTGAAATGTTTCATAAATCAAATAAACTCAAAATCTTAAAAGCACAATGATTAACATATTATAATTTATGTACAATAGAAATACATAGGCTATTTCTGAAAATATAATTTACGTATAGTAGAAATACTTATAGAAATAATTGCCCTATTTTTTTAATTAAATTTTAATATTAGCCCTATTTATAGGCTAATTATGTACATAAAATATAATTAAAATTTAATTCAAAAAAAATATTAATAATAATCACCATTTACCTAACTTTTTTTTAAAATTTGTTATCTTTTCATCATTTAATTAAATTAATTTATTAATCTAACTATGCATCATCCACTTAAAAGAAATAATGCATTATCTTATCATCTTTATATTTAATATTCAAAAACTCTATATAATGGATATACCATTTAAATAATTAATGTATGATTACATAACTTACCTAATTTTTTTTAATTTTGTAATGTAATTAATAAATTTTTTTTATTTTAATGATGATAATATATAGATAAAATATGTTAATAGTGTTTTACATCATTTTCCATTCTTATAAGTGAATTGATGAATGTATATGCATATTATTAAAATATATTAATGGCTACGCCATTAATTCCTCTTTTACTATTTACTACTTGTGACTATTTAACTTATTACTTAGGCTTAAAATACTTATTTCAGCTTGGGCTTTCATAATACTTATTGGGCTGATATTGGGCTAAAGGATTAAAACCCAATAATAATTATACATAAGAATATTAATAATTTCAAATTTGAACTTTTCTACTACCTATTGAGCCAAGATAAATTATTATTAAACTCAAATAATTTAGGACCCAATAGTTAACATAATTAACTAAGCTTACTTCTTATTAACAACAATAGCCATATATGTTATAAAACAGTTTATATTTGAAATTAAGCACATAGTTCAACTTGGCTTTCTTGTGTGTATCTCACTGCAACATATTCACGAAATTAATTACTATAAAACTATTCAGTTTCTATGATCAAATAAATTAAATATACATAATAAAATTTAGACAAGAAAATGAATCGTGATAAATTCATTCTTCAAGAGAATATACTAATATCAAAAGATCATGACAATTAATAATTATTAAACTAATTTTACAAGTCTAGGGTTTTCTTAGGGTTTATTATAATTATTTATTCTTTTAAAGGGCAAAATGGTCATTTGACCAGAATTTTTTTTTAATATATATACATATATATTACACTCTCTCTCTCCCCCTCTCGTCCCCCTCCCCGATTCACACTCTCTCTCGGTTCTCTCTCATTCTCTCAGTTGAAGGAACGCAAGGAGGAGCGCCGCTGCCGCCTCGCTAACCGTCCAGCCAGGCCAGCTACCGATGAAGCTCCCCCACACCGCCTATTGCCCACGCCGCTAGTCTTGCAAAGCCGCTGAGCTCTCCCCGCCGAAAAATGCCATTAATGGCCGTGTGGGAGTTTCGATTTCCGGCGATGATACTGACCGTCTCAGGTCGCGTTCTTAGACTCGTTGGATTCATCTCGTCGAGAGGAACCTAAAGGTATATATTTCACGATCTCATTTTGCCCAGTTTGAAAGTTGCCATTTTTAGGTATTTTGAGTTTCGAATTTTAGTTTTCAATTCGACCGTTAGATTTCGTTTTTGTTATCATTTTTGGAAAGTACTCAAAAAATGGGGAAGTTTGATAAATATATATTGACTATATTTGGTGACCGGCACAAAAATCAATATCTAACGGCTTAGATTTTATTTAGTTTTGTGTGCCACCGGTCCGGTGTTGGCCCAGACTCGAATTAGTCGAGTTATATGTCTAACTTAGCTATTTTGGACATTAGGAATTCAAGGAAGAGGTCCGTTCATTGATTCAAAGCTTCGTTGAGAAGTTGATGTTCCCCCAAGTGAGCGATTGAGGGGTGTGGAATTGATTCCCGACCCTCCAAATGTTCGTCCAATCGGCACCTCGAGAATTTAATAGCGTGGTACTGCTATCCTAGTAAGGTAGGGATTCAGTTACCTCTCTTTTATGTCGTTTGTGAATAAAAATTATTGTCTGCAACATATGAGAACAAACGTGATTTTATAACTTTTAAATATCTGTGATGGAATTGAATGGTATGATTTATATATTGGATTGCTCTGAGACTTTTCTGAGTACAAGTTATTTTTGGATATGTTAAAATGGGGTTGTTATGCTACCTATTTTTTTACAAAATTTAATTAACCATTTTATTAAAAGACCAAAGCATCATTACATCAGTTCAAAATACACGTATCATAGGATCACACATGAGTCCCAGGTTAGCATCAAAGGGTTTTTACAATGTGGCGGTACGGCCCCACTGACGGTGATAGTCCGTGAACCCGTGCGGGATATTTCTTTTGATTACCTCTCCATTTGGCAGGCATAGGCAATGCGGTTGCCCCTCTAAGTTTGGTAGGCGACACACGGGTGTACCCTCCGGTTATGGGCTAGGTGTCAAGTAGGTTGTATGGCACACATTGTGCCAGCACCCTGGTTTCTATAGATAAGAAGTAGTGAACTTATGGGTATGAGTAGAATTGTGTCATGTGTTTGTGGACTAATTGATTTTTCGATATCATGTTTTCTATAGATCTATATATGTATATATATAGCCAACTGAGGCTAGCTCTGTTGGTTCAAGGCTTAAGGGATGTGTATGTGAGTTTGGGAGGGTCAGGGGTTCAAACCTTAGTAGAGTGTGTGTGTGTGTGTGTGTGTTATTTTCCTTTAAATTTGTAGTAAGTGGTGGTTATTAGTTAAGCCCCACTTTTTAAAAAAATATATATATGTATATATATATATATGTAGTGATGACGGACTATTGATTTTGGATAATATATTTTTATATATATATTTATATTTATACAGACTATCAGCTTTGGAAATTATTAAACTAATTTTACAAGTCTAGGGCTTTCTTAGGGTTTACCGTAATAACCTATTCTTTTAAAGGGCAAAATGGTCATTTGACCTAAATTTTTTTTAATATATATACATTTATATTACACTCTCTCTCCCCCCTCTCGTCCCCCTCCTTGATTCACACTCTCTCTCGGTTTTCTCTCATTCTCTCAGCCGAATGAATGCAAGGATGAGCGTCACCGCCACCTCGCTAACTGTCCAACCAGGCCAGCTACCGGTGAAGCTCCCCCACGCTGCCTATTGCCCACGCCGCTGGTCTTGCGAAGCTGCCGAGCTCTCCCGCCGAAAAATGCCATTAATGGCCGTGTGGGAATTTCGATTTCCGGCGACGATTCCGACCATCTCAGGTCGCGTTCTTAGACTCGTTGGATTTGTCTCGTCGAGAAGAACCTCAAGGTATATATTTCATAATCTTATTTTGTCCGGTTTGAAAGTTGTCATTTTTGGATATTTTGAGTTTCGAATTTTATTTTTTGATTTGACCGTTAGATTTCATTTTTGTTGTTATTTTTGGAAAGTACTCAAAAAATGGAGAAGTTTGATATATATATATTGACTATATTTGGTGACCGGTACAAAAATCAATATCTAACGGCTTAGATTTTATTTAGTTTTGTGTGCCACTGGTCCGGTGTCGGCCCAGACTCGAATTAGTCGAGTTATATGTCTAACTTAGCTATTTTGGACATTAGGAATTCAATGAGGAGGTCTGTTCATTGATTCAAAGTTTCGTTGAGAAGTTGATATTTCCCAAAGTGAGCGATTGAGGGCGTGGAATTGATTCCTGACCCTCCAAATGTTCGTCCAATCGGCACCTCAAGAATTTAATAGCGTGGTACTGCTATTCTAGTGAGGTAGGGATTCTGTTACCTCTCTTTTATGTCATTTGTGAATAAAAATTATTTTCTGGAACATATGAGAACAATCGTGATTATATAACTTTTAAATATCTATGATGGAATTGAATGGTATGATTTATATATTAGATTACTCTGAGACTTTTCTGCGTGCAGGTTATTTTTGGGTATGTTAAAATATGGTCGTTATTCTATCTATTTTTTTACAAAATCTAATTAACCATTTTGTTAAAAAACTAGAGCATCATTACATCAATTCAAAGTACACGTGTCATAGGATCACACATAAGTCCCAAGTAAGCATCATGGGGTATTTACAGTATGGCACTGCGGCCCCACCGATGATGAGAATCTGTGAACCTGCACGGGGTATTTCTTCTGATTACCTCCCCATTTGGCAGGCGTAGGCAATGCGGTTGCCCCACTAAGTTTGGTAGGCGACACACAGGTGTACCCTCCAGTTATAGGCTAGGTGTCAGACAGGTTGTATGGCACATGTAGTGCCAGCACCCTAGTTTCTATTGATAAGAGGTGGTGAACTTATGGGTATGAGTAGATTTGTGTCATGTGTTTGTGGACTGATTGATTTTTCGATATCATGTTTTTTATATATCTATATATGTATATATATAGCCACCTGAGGCTAGCTCAGTTGGTCCAAGGCTTAAGGGATGTGTGTGTGAGTTTAGGAGGGTCAGGGGTTCAAACTTTTGTAGAGTGTGTGTGTGTGTGTGTGTATTATTTTCCTTTAAATTTGTAGTAAGTGGTGGTCATTAGTTAAGCCCCACTTTTTTTAAAAAAATATATATATATATATATATATGTATGTGATGACGGACTATTGATTTTGGATAAATATTTATATATATATATATGTATACAGACTATCAGCTTTGGAAATGAATATGTATAAGTACATAAATATGGTTTTGCAAAAAGGGTATTTTTGGACTAAACTGACCATGCAGGGGCTTTCTATCACTAAAAGAGTTTTTACATGAGGTAACAGCTTTCCTACTGAGCTCATCCCTCCTATTTTCCTCCCTTTCAGGTGATCATTCATTCGAGTCAGTTGTCTCGATGGCAAGGCAAGTCGCTTAGTTTACATTGTGGTCTTATTCCTATTCCTTTTTAGTTGGTCCTTATAACTTGTTCAATTCTTTTCATTCTTAACTGTTTAGCCAAGTTTGTTGTTAATGCTAAGTGAATATAGGAGGATGTATTTATTACTATTTGAGGATTTGGTGTATAAATGGGACCTTATAGTTCCCAAGGAGCATATTTTTAAAGGTTTAAGTACTTGGAATTTTGATCAATTCTCTAAATTAATTCTTGGACTTCCGACTCAAGGTTTGCGAACTTAATTTTAATCAACATTAAAGTTTTTATTAAACCAAGTTTTCATACAAATTAACTATGTTTTTCTTGAATTCTAATTGATGTTTCTTTGTAGGTAAACTAAACTAAAGATGAACTTCTTTTATATAGAATTTCTAACGATTTGGAGACTAAAATGAAAATCTAAGCACTTGGTTTTTCACGAATTTTATAAAATTCTTTATTTATATTAATTTACTCTCAAAATTACCAAAAGTCACAGCTTAGGATTTTAGGTTGTGACATTACAGTCTCTCCTACTTATGAAAATTTTGTCCTCAAAAATTAGAATAGGTGTGGGTACTTTTTCTTCATCACTTCTTCTCGTTCCCATGTAGCTTCTTCGATTTTATGATTACGCCACAATACCTTAACTAAGGGTATTGTCTTGTTTTGAAGAGTTTTCTCTTCACGCGGTAAAATTTTGACTTGTTTTTCTTCATAGGTTAAGCCTTTATGAATCTTGATGGGTTCATGATTTAGCACGTATGAAGGGTCCGGGACATACTTCTTTAGCATTGATATATGAAAGACATTGTGTACATTGGCCAACTTTGGTGATAAAGCTAGTCTATATGCTATTTTTCCTACTCGTTCGAGGATCTCAAATGGTCCAATATACCTTGGACTCAATTTTCCCTTCTTCCTGAACCTCAGTACACCTTTCATTAGTGCAATCTTAAGAAAATTTTACGTTTCCCACTTCAAATTCCAATAGTATTCTCCACTTTTCAGCATAGCTTTTTTTATTGAATTTGGGCATTCTCCATCCTTGATTTTTTGTATTGCTTCAGTGGTCTCATTTATGAAGTCGTTGGTTTATAAACGCTTCAACCCAGGTTCATACCAATGGATTGAGGATATACATCTCCTTCTATAAAGCATTTCATAAAATATTGCCTTCATAGAAGTCTTATAGCTGTTATTATAAGAGAATTCTATTAATAGAAGCTTCTTATTCCATGGTTCTTAATAGTCTATCACACATGCCCTGAGCATATCTTTCAGAGTTTGGATGGTTCATTCTGACTACCTATTTGTTTGTGGATGGAAAGTTATGCTAAAAAGTAGCTTTGTTCCTAAAGCTTGTTAAACTTTCCTCCAAAAAGTAGAAGTAAATCAACTATCGCAGTCAGAAATGATCGATCGTAGTATTCTATGTCATTTGACTATCTCAGTTATATATAGTTCAGCTAACTTTTCCAATGAATAAGTGATTTTAATTGGTAGAAAATGTACTGATTTAGTCATCCGATCTATAATTACTCATATTGCATCATATCCTTCACGTGTTTTGAATAATCCAACTACAAAATCTATGGCAATTTCTCCCATTTTCACTCAGAAATTTCAATTGGTTGTAACTCCCCAATAGGTCTCTTATGTTCAGTCTTGACTTTCTGACAAGTCAAACACCTCTGCACGTATATTGCCACATCATTTTTCATTCCATTCCACTAAAAGTACTCTTTGAGATCGTTATACATCTTGGTTATACCATAGTGGATAGAATAAGGGGTTTCATGTGCTTTAAAAATGATTTGATTCCTCATTTCTACATCATTTAGTATGCACAGTCTACTATTTAACTTGAGGATTCTATCAAGAGAGATGTTGAACTCAGACTGTCTACCCTCCAAAATATATTCTCTAATTCATACTAAGGCTGGATCAAGCTCCTAAGTTTCCTTCATGTTCCCAAAAATGTTTAGTTTGAGAGTTAATGTAGATAATTTTCCTACTACTAACTCTAAATTGACACTATTAATGTCCTCTTGTAAGGGCTTATGTAAGGCTTCTATTGACATCAAAATTGTAGTTGTTTTCCTACTTAGTGCGTTTACGACCTTATTTGCCTTACCTGAATGGTATAAGATTTCACAATCATAATCCTTAGCAAACTCTAGCCACCTACGCTGCCTCGTGTTCAACTCTTTCTGAGTAAATATGTATTTAAGGCTTTTATGATCAGTGTAAATTCGATATTGAGTCCGGTACAAATAGTATCACCAAAGCTTGAGAGAAAATACAACAACAGCCAGCTCTAGATCGTGGGTTAGGTAATTTTGCTCGTGCTCCTTGAGTTGTCGAGAACCATAAGCCACGACTTTCTCATTTTGTATCAATACTGCTCCTAGTCCCAGCTCTGATGCGTAACTAAAGATGTCAAACTGTCCTTCGTCTGACAGGATGGTAAGGATAGGTACACTAGTAAGCCTATTCTTTAGCTCTTGAAGACTTTCTTCACACTTCTCCATCAATTCATATTTCTTTCCTTTTCATGTAAGGTCTATGAGAGGTGCAGCGAGTTTTGAAAATTCTTCTATGAATCTTCGATAATAGCCTGCTAATCCTAAAAGACTCCTTACTTCTGTCACAGTTTTGGGTGCTGACTAATTATTGATTGCCCTTATCTTTAAGGGGTCCACTGAAACACCTTCTCTTGAAAATGACATGTCCTAGGAACTGGACTTATTTAGGCCAAAATTTGCGCTTGGAGAATTTGGCATAGAGGCGATGTTCCCTCAATTTCTACAATGCAAGCCTCAGATGATGTTCATGTTCTTCTTGAGACCTTGAATATATCAAGATATCGTCAATGAAGACTATGACAAACTTGTCCAAGTATTCCTTGAATACTCAATTCATTAGATCCATGAATGCTACAAGGGCATTGGTCAACTCAAAAGACATCACTAAGAACTCATAATATCCATATCGGGTTCAAAAAGTAGACTTTGGAACATCACTTTCTTTAATTCTCAATTGATGGTAGCCGGATCGTAGATTGATCATCAAGAAAATTGTAGCTCCCTTTAGTTGATCGAACAAATCATCTATCCTTAGTAATGGATATTTGTTCTTTATAGTGACTTTTTTAAGTTCCCTATAGTCGACGCACATTCTAAATGTGTTGTCTTTTACTAGTGCGCCCCATGCTGAGTGGCTTGGTCTGATGAAACCTTTAGCTAACAACTTTTGCAATTAAGTTTGCGGCTCTTTCAACTCAGTAGGAGCAATTCTATATGGTCATTTGGAGATAGGGGCAGTACCCGGTAGTAATTTGATTTCAAAGAAAATTTCTCACTTCGGTGGTAGTCCTGGCAAATCTTTGGAAAATACGTCAATGTACTCCTTGATGATTGTTATATCCTCTGGTCTCTTCTTTTCTTCTTTACTCTTGTCAAAGATATTAGTTAAATATCCCAAACACCCATTATTCAACATTCTCCTTGCTTATATTGCTGAGATCAACACCTGAGGTTGCTTCATTGAATCTACGTTATATGCGAACTTTTCTGCTCCTGGAGGCTTGAAAGTGACTTTACAACTTCGATATTAAATACTAGCATTATACCTACCTAAAAAGTCCATCCCTAGAATGACATCATAATCTGTCATTTCTAGGATGACTAGATCGGCATAGAGTTCTCTAGTAGTTATAATTATCAGAATGTGCCTAATCCAATGGCTTGCAGTCAAGGTTACCCCTGAAGATAGAGCTATGTTAAGGGTTCTAATTATTCTATCACTACCCTGAGCTGTCCTTTTAGAAAACATAAGAGACATAAAACAAAATATGGCACTAGAATCAAACAAGACATATGCATTTTGAATGGCACAAATAGCTGACCAGTGACCACGTTTGAAGTTCCCGCCTCCGCATTATCTTTGGTGATAGCGTACACTTGTGTATTAGTCTCTGGACCTTCTAGTCTTCCTTGACTAATCTGAGGTCCCTCAAGTTTGACTTGCATGTTATGGTTCTGAGATCTATGCAGCCTAGGTATAATAGGCCGATTCAACTGGTTTTGTTTGCTATAGCAATTTTTGGCATAATGGCCCTCCTTGCCATAAATATAACATGTGTTCGAGCTAAAATAACACTTCCTGGGGTGTTTCCTCCTATACTTGGGACATGGCAGAACATCAACCTTGCTTTTTTTTGTGAGTGAGGCTCTCCTTTCTGATTTTTCTGACCATAAAAGGTATTTTTTCTCTTCTTTCCATTATAATTATTATTATTGCTCTAGTTTTTATTCTGACCTGATTGGGCCCCATATCCTCTTAAGTTGTTATTCTAATTCAGTTTAGTTTCTTCACGTTGGTTTTTCTTTGCTTCAAAATATCTCTGTCGTTCTTCCTTGGCTTGGGTAAGGCGATACTCTACTCTGAGTACCCTTTCAACACATTCTACAATAGTAGTTGGTGGGTTGTCACCATTGTCAATGACAACTGCCAATTCAGGGTGAAACATTTCTAGCATCCTCTATACTCGTTCCTCTTTAGCGGGTACTAAATAGAGACATAACCGTGCTAGCTGGTCAAACTTTTGTACAGCTTCAATGACTGTTATAGTCCCTTGTTTGATATTGATAAATTCATTTTGCTGGGCCTGCATTACCATACGATTATAGTATTTCTAGTTGAATTTATGGATGAAATCATTCCACGACATCTCCTTGACATTTCTTCTCATTTTGACAGTCTCCCACCAATATCTTGTATCCTTCTTCAAAACATAGGAGACACATAATACTTTCTCCTAATCATTAAGGTTCATAAAGTCCAAAATAGTTTGAATTGATGATAACTATTCTTCGGTAGATCTGTAGATCCTTCAAACTCAACTGGACGCATCTTTTTAAAGTGTTCGTATAGTGGTTCTTGGCGAACCACTCGTTGATCAGGTATAATAGGTTCTGATTGTAATACTGAATCATCGGCATCCACTTGGGGTTCAATGTTTGCATCATGTTGTTGTCTTAGTTGCTCACGGAGGTTTCTTATCTCCTCTTCTTATGCTTGGAGTTATTATTGCGAGTTAGCTATGAGGTTACTTAAGTCATGTACTTCAGTAGCATTGATTAGATTAACTCTTGGTCTTCCCCTTCCTCTAGCCATTTTATGTTAATAGATTCCTATTCATTAACCCAGAGTATAACTTATTATTAATTACCAAATGTTGACTATACATAAAGAAGCATTATAACACATCACATCTTTTATTGATGAATTTATTCATAATTTACAAGATGACAAAAATATAGTTTATACATTAACAGGCTTCAACTATAATTAACTTTACTAATTGCCTATTCTCCTATATAATCATCAGAGGATTCACTTGGGTCTTTCTCTAGGTCCTCTTTTGAATCTTCCTCAGAGTCTTCCTAATTATTATCATTGCATCCTAATCAAGTGGGCATAGTTTTCTCTGTATCCAATCATGATCGCACCCTCCTCTATAGAAATTTCAACTATGAAGACGACCATTGCCATAAGAGTTCTAGTATGGAAATCGGGATATGATTGAGAAAGTTGAGTCATTATTGAGTGTGGTAACCCTCGTGCGTATTATACATTCAAAACTCATGACGGTACAATAGAAGGACTACAGTCCAATATTTCACGAGTAAAACTCATATTATACTCTTCTATTCCCTCGTTGAATTGATGTGTCCAAGTATTTATTTCCTCTAAGAAGGCTGTCTCTCCCTCCGATAGTCTCCATCGTCGAGAGGAGGACAAAGTTTCTCGTATCGGTTGTTAGGATGTATCCTTTAACGAGTTCTGAATCATATTGCAGTGTTCCATTTCCTCAAAATATGTTGTGATTAGACAGCAAAACTCCTCCCAACTTATACTATTTGGGGAATGCCCGGATACTTGCCACCAAGCTCGAGCATTATTCTGTAGCTGTATAATAGCAAGAATGGTACATTCGTATTCATGGATGTGACATTCCCGCACCATTTGCTCTATTTTGTGAAGCCAATCTCCCAATGCTCCAGGTTTAGATTCTCGATTATAATATGATGGTTATCCTGCTCTAAAGGAAACCACTATCGCAGCTCCATAAAGTTCTACTTGACTGATCTCCTAGTCTATCAGGACATCGATCATTGGGGCATCCATTTTACTCCCTAACACATACTTATTGTTAATTAGTGTACTAAAAGGAAATTTCTAATTATTCCAAATGTAATACTTAAGAAATTTAGACAAACCATTGAAGAAAATGTTGTATTTTTTTTCTAAGATTTAAATAATGTACAACTAAAAAAGGCTTCCAGGTGAGGAGGGGGTCACAAACAGACCTCTTAAATCCCAAGCTCTCCTTAGACGGGTTTAAATCTTTTTGACAAAGCCCATTAGTCTTGCATTTATTCAAATCAAAATTTTAGAAACTAAAAAAATATCTATTTAAGAATGTTTAATTATTGAAGATATGCTTTAAATTAGTATATGTTATTCTATAAAGAGATATTTAAATAAAATTAGTCGTATTGTATATACTCAATCTTAGGGGCATCATTAATCTTAAAATTAATATTTCATATCTAAATATATCGTCTTGATCTTAACTTAAGGAAACATAAAATGTAATCTTATATATTTAAGTAATCTATCTTATTTAAAGTGAAGAAAATATATACGGAATTTATTATAGAGGTATCCCAAAGCCCGTGCCTCGAATCCATCCCCGTCTCGATTGTGGTTAACCCATCATTCAAAATAAAGGTTGCTTACCTTTGATACCTACAACACGGACATTTACACTACGTGCGCTTTCGCTTAGTAAGTACAATTCAACTCAGAAAACATTTCATACGAATAATATATATAAAAGTTCAATTTTTATATTTTTATGTTATCCTGTAACTTATGTTTTATGAAGAAGTCTTTTATCACATAAGTTATCTTAAAATATTTTATTTTTCTTATGGGCCCTTGTGTACGTACCGTGTATGCACTTACCGACTGGGAATCAGGAGAGCGACTCTAGTAAAACACCAGCTGTCATAAACTTAACATATTTTCCTTGGAATTCCTTACCTAGTGGAGGTTATTCTTACCTTCCCTTAGGAATCCTCACATAGTGGAGGTTGGTACGACAACTTTTATTCTTATCTTTTTCTTAGTCTCCTCTTTAACATAAATGGTTATATCATATTTCAAACCAAATCTTATATTTCATATTCTTGATACACCCTTTAATTGAAGTATATTTATCAAGTTATGAACAATATTGTAAGATAAGTTTACCTCATCTTATTATTATAGAAGGCATGTATACAAGCGAAACAAACATATCTTGCATAGGCAAAATATCACATTTAATTATCTCAAATATATTTATTTCAAACAGAATATACTTTTAAAACTATCTATGTTATAGGTGAAATTGTATTTATCTTAAGTCCTAGAAAATGTTCTTCGTGCTTGCACTGAAATACCATACACTTAACCTCATTGCAGCCACGTGTCTTTTCTTTATCCTTTTTATTTATTATTCATGCATCAATATTCATTTTAAATATCAACATATGCTATCATTAGTCATGTGAAATCTATTTTACGCGTTTGAAAACATCCCTATCATAAATCTTAAAATAATATTTCATATTAAAATTGTAGGATTTTAGTGCGTAATGCATACTTTAAGAATTTCATATTATACTACAAATTCTATTCATTCAAAAAATTTATATGAATCCATTTGAAATGAAAATAAATCTAAGGATTAAGGTTTAGAATTTAGAAACGATACTATTATGATTTTTTTTTTCAATTTAGATTTTATTACAAAATTGTTAAAACTATGACTAAACGAAAATCATTGAATTTTTTGGAAATGTTTTATAAATCAAACAAACTCAAAATCTTAAAAGTAGAATCATTATCATATTTTAATTTATGTACAATATTTGAAAATTCTAAAATAGATTATTTTATAGTACTTCAATCACTTGAAATTATACCTTAGAATTTATTTTAGCATTTTGAAATATTAAAATATTGTGTATTCCAAAAATTAAAATAAATTTTATAGACATCAAAAAATTATGAAAATTTTCAAAAATGATCTTGACATATATATAAACTTGTATTTAAAATTTAAACTAAAAATAAAAATGTTTGCCCTTTTAAATTGTAGAATTAATTATATAAAATCTGTTTTACAGCTTTTATTTGCTAACAATTATCTTATGTTAAATGATTTTTATAAAATTGTGGGGATAGGGTATAAAAGTAAAACTTTTCAAAATTTAGTTCATATATAGAAATACTTCTCATAAAAATTTCAGAACTTAATAAGGTCTCTAACTCTATTTATAATAAATTGAATATGTACCTAAGTACATTCAGAACTTAATAAGGTCTTTAACTCTATCTATAATAAATTGAATTTGAACCTAAGTACAATAAAACATACAAATCTTAGAAGACTAAGAGTTCTAAAAATTATTTTTTTCTCTTTCTCTTGAAACTTGAAGAACTTTAAGAGGAAACTCTTGAAATTAAAATTGATGAATAAAAACTTTGAGAGAAAGCAATAGAAGAAAAATAATTGAAAGAATTTGATTATGTTTATAATGGACTGCCCTATTTATAGGCTAATTATGTACATAAAATATAATTAAAATTTAATTCAAAAAAAATATTAATAATAATCACCATTTACCTAACTTTTTTTTAATTTGTTATCTTTTCGTCATGTAATTAAATTAATTAATTAATCGAACTATGCATCATCCACTTAAAAGAAATAATGCGTTATCTTATCATATTTATATTTAATATTCATAAACTCTACATAATGGATATACCATTTAAATAATTAATGTATGATTACATAACTTACCTAATTTTTGTTTTGTTTTGTTATGTAATTAATAAAATTTTTTTATTTTAATGGTGATAATGTATAGATAAAATATGTTAATAGTCTTTTACATCATTTTCTATTCTTATAAGTGAATTGATGAATTTATATACATATTATTAAAATATATTAATTGCTACACCATTAATTCCTCTTTTACTATTTACTACTTGTGACTATTTAACTTATTACTTAAGCTTGAAATACTTATTTCAGCTTGGGCTTTTATAATACCTATTAGGCCAAGATAAATAATATTAGACTAAAAGATTAAAGCCCAATAATAATTACACATAAGAATACTAACAATTTCAAATTTGGACTTTTCTATTACCTTTTGGGCCAAGATAAATGATTATTATACTCAAACAATTTAGAACCCAATAGTAAACATAATTAACTAAGCCTACTTCTTATTAACAACAATAATCATATATGCTGTAAAATAGTTTATATTTGAAATTAAGCACATAGTTCAATTTGGTTTTCTTGTATGTATCTCACTACAACATATTCACGAAATTCATTAGTATAAAACTATTCAATTTCTATGATCAAAGAAATTAAATATATATAATAAAATTTAGACAAGAAAATGAATCATGATAAATTCATGCTTCAAGAGAATACATTAATATTAAAAGATTATGATAATTAATAATTATTAAACTAATTTTATAAGTCTATGGTTTTCTTAAGGTTTACAGTGTCTCTCTTAGAAATGCTCTAAGAACCCTTGGCTACTAGGATTTGGTCCCCTTTTAGATAAGGTCAATAGGAGTTAAATACCAAAATAACAAATCAAGATCCTCGAATTTAGCAAGTTGTTCTGCATTTTTTCGTGCTGCGGTTCCAAATTAGTAGAACGACTAACCACTGCAGTATCATAATCTAGTGTTGTGACACCATCGGTATTTGGAGAATGGCACCACGGTACCACATTTCCTAGGCTACAGCACCATGGTGCCACTGGAGTGGCATCACCACCTGGACAAGTGGCCACTATTTGGCGCAGGGGTGTCATTTTTTATGCTTGTGACACCTCAAAATGGTGTCGAAGCACCATTTTTTACATTATGAGGTGTTAACACTTGAGCTATTAGCAAAATTTAGCACCGGGGTGCCATATTTCTATTTGTAGTGCCCTAGAGTGGTACTGGAGTGCTAAATTGAGCTCATGAGGTGCCAAAATGAAAGCAACTCATCAATTTTTTCTACAAACAAGCCTGTCCGCCAACACCTTCATCACTTTATCTTCAACATAATTATAACAAAAGAACTTCAAAATATACTTCCTTCTTTATTAACATCACAAGCTTGGGTTGCGTCTCAAGTAGTGCTTATTTAACGTCCCTAGCTTGACATTGCCACTCCTCATTGAGGACTGTTCAAGGCATTGGATGATTTCACTTGATCAAGCTCTCCTCCTAAGTATTCCTTGAACTTTTGAATATTCACCTTGATTCATTTAGTCGAGCTCTCATTTTTTACCTTAATTACACTATATGGACACACATTAGTCTGTTTGAATGGCCTCGACCACCTTGACTTAAGCTTGGCTTCGAAGAGCTTTAAACAAGATGAACCAAGTACAGTTTTTGGTCCTAGATCGAAATGATGGTTGCCATATCTCTTCTTCTTTGTCCTCCATTTCTCGTATTCTTCTTGTATAGCTTATGGTGGTTGGAGGAGGAGAGTGATGCCTCTATAACTTCAATTAGGAGATTAGAGATAGAAGAATATTGTAGGGCTTCTACAACATTGGTATCCCCTAGACCATTCTTTGCGTCTACATCAAGGAGTTGAATGATTGAGGCCTCATGACTGATTAATGGAGCTTCTTTCAATGATTTTTCTTCTCTACTCTCCTTCATGAATTCCACTCTATAACAGTCATCAATATCACTAGGAAAATCTACCTCCTTGAATATATTAAAGGATATTACTTGGTCCTCCACCCTTATAGTAAGTTCTCTTTTGTACATATCAATGACCGTCCTCTTGGTTGCTAAGAATGTTCTACCAAGAATAATTGGAAGATTTTCATCTTCTTCTATGTCAAGAAAAATGAAATCGGCTAGGAAGAATAACTTGTCTATCTTCACAAGGACATTCTCAATGATTTCTCTAGGATACTTGATAGACCTATCTACAAATTGGAGCATTACAATATTTGGCCTTGCTTCACCTAAACTAAGTTTTTGAAAGATAGAAAAAGACATTAAAATGATACTAGCTCTCAAATCATACAAAACCTTACCAAAGAAATGATCACCCATAGTGCAAGGAATGTTGAATCTTCCCGGATCCTCAAGCCTAAGAGGAAGATTATTTTGAATAATGGCACTACACTTTGTGAGATGACGATCTCAAATTTTCCTAATCTCTTTTTCTTAGAAAGGATCTTCTTCATGAACTTAACATAACTTGGTATTTATTCAAGTACCTCGGCAAAGGGAATCTTGATGTGTAGTTATTTAAACACTTCGAAGAACTTAGAGAATTTTCGGTCAAGCTCCTTCTTTTGAAAGCGTTGAAGAAAAGGCAATCGTAGATTATAAGGACATGGCTTTGGTGTTAAGGGACTATCCATATTCACCTCTTCAAATGGCTTTATCTCCATCATTCTCTTTGGCTTGCTCTTCTTCAACAACTTCTTTAGCAATTGGCTTAGATGGTTAAGTAGGCTTCTCAACAGTTTTCAGTATCTCTTTCTCACTTCTTAGTGTAATAGAATTACAATAGACCATACTTTCATTTCTTGGATTCACTTCAGTATTACAAGGTAACACTTCTTGAGGATGGTTAGTCATAGCATTGGCTAATTAGCCAAGTTATGTCTCCAAGAACCTCATAATGGCTGCTTGATTTTGAAGGATGGCTTCATTCTTTGCAATGTATTGCATAAATATTTCCTCCATAGATAACTTCTTCTCTTGTGATGGTTGCTCTTAATTCTGATATCCCTGATGTTGCATTGATCTTGTATTAGGATTCTTCCCTTATCGATTCTGGTTACTCCAAAACAAATTTAGATGATGTTTTTATTGCGAATTATTGGAGTTAGAGTAGGGATTATTATATTACTGCTGGTTGTAGTTCCCTATGAAGTGAGCTGACTCCGTGTTCAAAGGGAAATAAGAACTTAAGTGGTTGTCACCACATTACTCACAAGCTCTAACTGAGCTTTGTATTGCATGTACTCTATGGATTGTCATAGAATTGAGCTTCTTGGTCATTAACTCCAAGTTCTTAATTAATACATCAACTTGAGCTGCCAATGAAGAAAGAACTTCAATCTCATTGATTAGTGACTCTCCCTAGATTGACACGCTCAAAACACCATTGGTAGTTGTATGCTGCCATTTCCTACAATAACTCATAAGCATTATCCATTGATCTACCCATCAACACATCACCGGCTGCTGCATCTACAATAGTCCTCAAATGACCCACCAACCCATCATAAAATGTTTGAACAAGAAGCCACTTGGGTATCTCATTGTGTGGAAACTTTCTCGTCAACTCCTTATAGCTCTCCCAAGCTTTGTATAAGGATTCATTGTCAAATTATATAAAGCAAGTGATGTCGTTCCTCAACTTAACAGTTTTATTTGGAGGGAAAAACTTGACAAAAAATTTTTTAGCTAAGTCATCCTAAGTAGTGATTGATCCCGAAGGTAAGGCATTCAACCAACCCTTATCCTTGCATCCCAAGCAAATGGCATCCTCGCTAACTTCATTGTGCTTGAAAGTGTCGTATATCTCCAAAACATTCATGATGTATTGATTAGGATTATCACTAGGTAAACCACTAAATTGGCATATAGTTTGCACCATTTGAATAATTGTCCACTTCAACTTAAAGTTGCTAGCATTGACAGCCAGCCTCCAAATGTTAGGACTAAACCCATCAATAATAGAAACTGCAAAGTCTTTCAAAAGTCTAGCAGTGTCTTAGTCTCCCATAGCTACTAGAGGGTTAACCCCTTGATTCCTCTATCTTCGAATTTTCCTCAGGTACGCTTAATCTCAGGCCAAAATATTAAGAATTCCGCACTACTTATGCATCTCATATAGCAAAATTAAGTATCTGAGATCAATAACAAGAAAAAAAGTTTGAATTAAATCGAAACTAATAGATATTAATCTTAATAAGTAATAAGTCACTGTACTCCCCAACAACGGTGTAAAAAAATTATTGGGCTATTTATAATACACAATTGCAAGTATATGAGTCGCAACAAGTAATATAGATAGTAAGAGAGTATCGTTTCCACAGAGAGAACTTGATTCACAATTGGTAACTACTAACTAAAACTAGTTTTCAATTTATCCAAACTACGATAAATGGTTGTTTTATGTAAGAATCAAAATGTAAATATATAAAAAGCAAGAGTTGAAATCGAAATTCAAGCAACCAAAGCTAATTCTTAAAATAATATTAAGGAACCTAGAGATGCAATCTACCTTTTAACTTCTCCAACTACTAGTTCTCCTCATGGTTCAATTATCCATTTATAGTTGACAATCGAGAATTCTAATGTATTCATAAACTTCTTTCTAAGATATAAATGAAAATATCTAGACAAGCTAATATGTTACTCTTGACATAAATTAACTAAATTCATTAAGTTTAGTAATTCTCACACAAAGACTACACAAGTCATATAGGTATATTCCTATCCTATGAAAATCTACCCCATACTAGGTGATCTTATGATGTTCTAACTATGTCCAAACTTAAATTCTCCTTCCCAAGTTCATAAAGATTTTACTCAATAACTCTATTTAATGGCAGGGTAAATAGATACATTAAGCTCAAGATAGAACAATCAATTGAACATTGAATATCAAGAATAATTGAGGAAAACAAAATAGTTGGATTATATTAGAGGTTCGATTGCCTCTCTATAAATCAAGTTTTGCTTTTGTTCATACAAAATGAATCACAACAAATATAATAAGATTGATATATATTCATTTGTAGGAAGTAGAGTAGAAAAATAAGAGTAAAAGGAAAGAAAAACTCTTTTGAAGCTTCTAATCTAATTTCATAGATTTGAATCTTCTTTCTTGGTGTTGTTTCTTCCTTAGAAATGCTCTAAGAACCCTTAGTTACTAAAGTTTTCATCCCCCTATAGTTGAGGTCAATCGGAGTTAAATACCGAAGATAACAAATCAAGATCTGAGAATTTAGCAAACTGTTCTGCACTTTTTTGAGCTCTGGTGCCAAATTGGTCAAGCGATTGATGCTATAGCACCAGAATGTGGTGCTATGGTGCCATTGGTATTTGGAGGATGGCGCCACAGTGCCACATTCTAGTGCCACCACACCAACTTTCTGGAAAAGTTGGTGATAGCTGGCACTACCACATCAAACTACAGGTTGGCTCGCTCTATTCTTGTTGAAAAGTCTTTCGCCTATCTTCGCTTGCAATTGATAAAAATTATTTTGATTTAATGTCAATTTCACTCCAAAATTCGACATTCTCCGCTCAATTGCTTCCAACCTGAAATATATATAAAAAATAACAAATCGAATAGAACGAGCTCAAAGACGAGTAATTCTTAAGCTTGAAAGGAGGTTAAAGTTAAGTGTAGAATCAACTTAACATATAGGCTCATCTTTTTTGGGGTTGAATTAATATAAAATTTTGATCTTCTTATTCGCTTTATTTTTCTAAATCATTTCACATACCAGCCATATCTCATAGTTTACCAAATTCAATGTTGATAAAACCTCTATCAATAATTGGTGCTAGAATGAGGGTTATTCTAGCAAAGAGTTTGTCAATCTCATTCCCTCAATAGTGGCAAACATAAGAAATACCACCAAAAATGCCAGAGTTAGTTAGATTCAACCTCAAAGTGCTACTACGGCACAGGTCGATCTTACTCAGGATCAACTAGTTGTGACTGCACCAGAGGAGAATATGCTTTAAAGGCAAGATCGTGTGGAGGATGACCTTGTAAACCTTTAGCAAATCACCGATCAGATTAATAATTCTTTAAGGAGACTTGCTATAGGGTAGATGGTGACACCACTACAATAAGAGCACCCCAGAAATCATCTTGCTCGACAACTTCAGAAGGGGATTCACATTCAAAAAGTTAGAAATCGCAACCAGTCTAGAGCCCAGTATGAGTGACATACAGATCGCACTTCTTAGGGAAAAGGTAATGTTATAGACTTACTACAAGAGCCTGGCACTAGAAGTTTGAGTACAAGCTATGATTATGCACAACCCTCTTGAAGAGCTTTAACAAACTATTATTGTCCTAAAATGATCAAGTTTGTCAATCGAGAAATATCTTTGAAAATATTAGCAGGGAACTAAGAGGAGACTTTGCCAACCTCAGATAATACCTGGAACTAGATGTAGCAAAGAAGTGGTTTAGAGGACTTCAGATCGGTTCGATCTCATTCTAGCAGTAACTCCAAAACACATTCCTGAGACAAATTTAGGCTACCAAAGAACTTTATTATTCCTTTAATCAACATATCTACCATTCAACAAGGACTGGAGGAAACTTGTGGTCATACCTCAATCATTTTACTTCAGAGTTAGTGAAAGTCAACAACGCACCTAAAGGTGAAGGCTTGACTTTAATGATGGCTAGAGTACCACCATGGGCTAAACTCTGGAAAGAATTACTAGAGCCAGAATATAGAACCCTTAAAGACTTCTATCGGAGAGTCAGTCGACATCTAAGGGTAGAGTCTTCTCGAGAAAATTTTCATAAAATAAAGAAGAAAGAAGGTAAAAACACAACCAAACATGCAATTACAAATAACACTAATAACAATAGTAATAAGAAGTCAAGAAAAAGGAAGAACTAACAGCAAACTAAAAAGTAGCCCAACCCGAAGAAGTAGGAGATTCTAAAAACTCCCTTGAAATTTAATAACTATACCGAGCTAAGTGCACCCATTGATCATATCTATGTAGACACAAACCAACAAGAGCAGGATCGCAAACCAGAACCAATTAAGTGGGATAAGGTAAGATGCGTTACCAACAGGTTTTATCGATATCATAATGATATTAGACACCATACTAATGATTACTATGCCTTAAAAGATGAAATTAAGAGGCTAATTAGATAATGACGACTGCAGTAATATATGAGACAAAATGGTCGAGCGAGAGAACAAAACCAACAATGACCTTTAGAAGTTCAACATAAAGCATGAACTATTATTAAAGGCCCACATGTTGGTGGAGATCCGAAGCGAACATAGGATATGTATGCACAAGAAGCTCGACAACAACTATTGACTAATATGATCCACCTCAAGCAACATCCACAGAAGCTTCTGTGAGTACTAAACATAGACATTACTTTTACAGAGTAGGATGTGAAGAATGTCCATTACCCACATAATGATATGTTCTTTATAAAAATTAATTGTGGTAGTACATAATTATGGCGGGTATTAGTCGTTAATAGAAGTAGTGTGGATATTTTGTTTTATGATATATTCAAGAAGATGGGATTGAATGATAGTAATTTAAAACTTGCTGTCACTCTACTCTATGGATTTACGGGAGGTAGAAAGATATACCAAGGGACATGATTGAGTTGATGGTGAACATTGTGACTTATCCAAGAGTTTCAATAGTAATGACCCAATTTTTAGTTGTGGATTGTGTTTCCGCATTCAACGCCCTATTAAGAAGACTGACACTGGGGGAATTGTAAGTTGTTACATCGATTTATCATCTCACTCTAAAGTTCCCAACTCAACTCAGGATACGTGAATCACAAGGCAACCAATATATATGCGAAGTCCTTTCTATTATTGACATTTTTTCTTTATTTTAGACTACTGTAGCTACCATCCTTATGCATGACCCAATCCTCGAGTGCATGAAAAAATGCAAAAAGGTTGAAGAAATGACCAAATCATATGAGGAACTGAAGAGGACTCTCAAAGAGGAGAAGAATAACCTCACATCTGGGAGGAAATAGCTACAAGAGGACTTAGTGAAAGAAAAGATGGAAAAGGAGCAGCTCGAAGCAAAGATAAAAGAGCTTAAGAAGACCATTATTTAGCACCCAAATACTCTAAAAGAGGTAGGTCGCAAAGCTGTTGAAGAGTTCAAGTCTACTGAAGATAAAGAACTCGAAGATAAGGCTAGCAACATTGTCACCTCGATGATTATTTATAATATCTACTGCGATGACCCAAGGTTCGACTTTTCCTTCCTTGGCAAGGATATAGTCGAATTAGTCAAGATATCGATGGCGGACAAGGCCATAGAGGAAGCTGCTAATAGTGGAGAGGGTGAACCTACAGAATGAATTGACCTCTGTTTTTTTTTTTTTTTGAACTAACCTTGTGATCTGATAGACAAATGCAGGCTTGTTCCATTATATTTCGTAATATTTTGCTCGCACATAGGTACAAACTTATATTTATGAAAATTTCAAATTTTTATTCCTGCAAACATGTTAAATAGAAACACACATCACATAATATAAATGTATAACTTAACTAGTACGCTAATGAGATTTGAATCTAATAACTTAAAACGGGTTTTTTAAGTATTAGAGTAGGTTAGGTCACTTATGAAAAATAACGAGCATGAGTGATACGAACTCAATATTTGTTTTTTAAAAAGTTTCATGTTAAATAGAATAAATAGCAATATATTACATCGAACCATAGATATTTTGTTCAGTCAGTTATTTCTTCGAGGAGGAATATCACATAATATGACATCCTAAGGCTCTTGGCAAGGAGAAAAATCCTAAGATTTTTAGAAATTTGTCGATTCAAAATTTTGACTCCTCATGATTGCTTAATTTGATCCCATTACCCCCCGAGTTTTATGGTATCCAAAAAGAGTCATAAAACTATAAAAGACGAACCAAATAGAATGAATAAACAACATGCATCATGATAATCGCTTGAATAAATAATGCTATTAGTGATAAATTGAATGACAAATAGTAGAAGATTTATCCCCCATACCATTAAAGTTATAAGAAGATACATATAAAGATTGAATTATTGATAATAATGACGAAGTTGTTCTGCATTCCAAGTATGCTCAATCTTCTCTCCTCCAATATGAGCTAGTTTATATGTCCCAGCTCCAGTGATAGCATTTATAATATATGGCTCTTCCCAAAAGGGTCTAAATACTCTAACACTATGCTCTTTAGTATTATGGAGAACTTGTCAAAGAACAAGATCACTACTATCTAATTGTCTATTCTTGACTTTAGAATTGTAGTAGCGAATAGTACATTGTTGATATGATGCAATCCGTAGCTACGATTGCTCACGCCTTTCTTTCAGAAGATTGAGCTTAATTCTCATCAATGTATGATTTTGATCTCGATGAAAAGTAGACCTTCATAAAGAGTTTGCACTAATTTCTATGAACCATTGCTTTATATCTATAGGCTAAAGAAAATGGACTCTCTCCAATGGTAGTGTGTTGAGTGGTGTGATAAGCCCATACACTTCAGGAAGTATTTCTGGCCAAGCTCCTTTATAACTTTCCAACTTTGTCTTTAAATTCTGCTTTAGGACCTTGTTTATAGTTTCGATCTGACCATTGGCTTGTGGATAAATGACAGTTGAGAAGCTTTTCTTAATATCCAGGTTATTGCAAAAATTGCAGAATTCGTTGTAATTGAATTGCTTCCCATTATTTGAGACTATTCTATGTGGTATACCATATCAATAAATGATAGGTTTATAAACAAAATCTGTCATCTTCTTCGTGGAAATGGTACTTAAGGCTTTAGCTTTTGTTCATTTGCTGAAATAATCAACTGCCACTGCTGCATAAATTCTTTCATTGGGAGATGGTAGATCTTGTAGACCCGGGCTGTTGTTCTTTATTAAACCGCTCCTTGTTAGTTACATAGACATAAACACACAACTAGACAATCAGTTTAAAAATTGAACAAAGAGGAGCGAGCTACGAATTTCACCTACCAGGGTTTTGAAGGAAGTCATTATCCATATATTCGAAGTAGAACAATGGACTTTTCCACTTTCCCATGTTATTGTGAACCCCATAAATGGTCTTGATTGCCCAATTCGACCACTTGCTTGCATAGAAAACTAACCGAATTCTTCAAGCGTTAGGGTTTCTAAACCTAATTTATGGTATAATATATACAGACTTACCATATATCTATAAGTATTAGGGAATAGTTGGAAAAGGACTACACCATAATAGTATACTATCAATTTAATATATGGATGTAGTGGAAGAAGGACGCTGCATCTTAGAATCACATCTAAAGAGGAAGCATTGTCTTGAAGAGGGGTGTATGTTTGATCAAATTCTGTGGGAAGGTGAAGAGACATGTCGATCTTGTAATCTTGCACTATTTTCTTGAACTTGTTCGTCATACCACTCGTCTTCACATTAGTGCATGACTAGTCAACTTGAACATAACTGTAGCCCTTTGCAAATTCTGGTGCATCCCTTATATACTGGAGCCATTGGTCTTAGGGAAGATCTCTTATATGAGGATTACTCTGCCTAGTCCTGATTATTTCTATTTTGGGTTCCTGCTCGAGATAGTCCTTGAGGTTTATTGAACTAATGCTTACATTGGAGAATGACGACTCCTCTGAGAACGCATTCCCCTCCCTAGACTCTTTGCTACTAAACATCTAAAAGAGAAATATGGGATATATTTAATCCTATACAAGCATTGGTGTATAGGTAAATTGATATAATTATTTATAAAACAAACCTTAGTACCATCTAGAAACAGGCATGCTAGTTTAACTATTGCAGGTTCACTCGCTACATGCGAGCAAAAACATCACAATAATTTGGGGCCAAAAACCCTAAAATTGCACCGATATCTATCTACTCGTCTATCTCTTATCTGATCGAGTTCTTCTAATCGACCAATGAATTCATCTATCTTCAATTAAAATTTCTATCCTACAGTTCAAGTAAATTTTGATGATTCTTCAGTCGATTCATCAGATTTGCATTCTTGATTCGACGTAATCTACTACATCTAAGACAATTACGACAATCTAAGATTACGATTCACCCATTTTTTATTGCAGTTCGGATTGTTCTTTATCAGGTCATTGATTTTCGAGAATTTGTTGGGATTTCTATCTTGAAATCGAAGTAAGTTTCATCTCTATATTTTAACCATTCTAGGATGTCGTATCAGGAATAGAATTATTTTCAAACCTATTTTGTGGTCCGGAATAATCAGATTCTAATGTATAACATTCCAAATGGAATCTAGGGTTTCCTCTACCATTCTACAAGGTTCATTTGTATTCATTTAAGTAAATCACTATCAGGTCCAAAAAAAAGTCCTTTTCAAAAAATGATGAGAAGGAAATGGAACCAATCTTGATTGAAGATTGTAACTGCCGAAGCTATTTCAAGTGGAAGAGGCCGCGACAATGTTTGACCTTGCTGGGAATAAAGCATCAAGATCATTGGAGAAATAAACGGTAGACCTCAAGTTTGCTAGAGAAGACGAAGAAATGGATATTCAGAGAAGTGGGTTTTTAGAAATGAAAATAAAGAGGGGAAATCGAGATTTTTTTTTCTTTATATATTTTGAGATTAAGTTAATCTCGGCCATATGTTTCAAAAGATAATCTTTGGATTTAATGGCCAAGATTTATGGGGAAGACTGGTTTTTGAAAATCTAATTTTAATAAATTTCAAAAGATGAAAAGTTTTGATTTGAGATGACAACTAAAGTCATCGTCATCATCACAAGCACTCAAGAAATAATGAGGTCTCCTCAAGTTTCACCAACTTCTTGAGAAAAGATGATATATGTATGCGACTATCAGAAGAGTGGAAACGTTTGGTTCTGAAGAGACGTTCCGAAAGTTTGCAATTCTTCAAATAATTATGACGTCATCACATTGCATTGAAAAGATAGCACTTTCTAAAGAGCCAATGGAGTTGGAGGGTAATTGTTATGTGATTTTGAATATACATTAGTCAGCTAGATTGTACATTAACATCTCACCCAATAATGCGATCTGCCTCAAATAAAGAATATGTGACTTTAAGCGAGCGACAGTAAAAGGAAACTAGATTAAGTTTCAAATAGATAACTACGAAGAAAGAGAAACAAGCTTTTGAGTACAGATTAAGCAATCCATCTTTTTAATTATTACCCAAAATTATATCTCTTGTTATGTACTTTCTCATTCTCAGAATTGGGAAATATTGAGTCACTATCACTTATATAGGGGACTTAGTTCTATTATTTGATTATCTCACAATCATTTTACTATATACCCATTCTCTGTAATTCTCCAAAAAATAGTAAAAAATAATGGACATAGGCTTATCTTTTTTAAGATTGAACCACTGTAAAATTCTAGTCTTGTTATTCTCTTTCTTTTTCTAATTTATTTCACACACAAACCACATCTCATAATTTACCAATTCATTGTTGACAAAATCTCCATGAACATGTTTCTAATACTTTTAACTATAAAAATTAAAAAGAATTACAAAAATACGGAGGCAAGTTTTTTTTCCGTATAATTTGTATCGGAAAAATATCACTTTTTAAAATATTTTTTAAAAAAGACCATTTCTAAAATGGTTACTAGTTATCAATTTCTTAAAATTGATTATTAATTATTAGTTATCAATTATATATTAGTTCTAAATATCTTTGATTGCATGTTATCAGTACTTAAAAATTAGTTGTCAGTTACTAGTTACTATTTTAAAAACTGACATTTTTTCTAAATATTGTATTGTAAAAATGACATTTATATAATAAGAACCATACCAGATCTACAAAAAACAAAGACCAACATAATTCTCTAATCTTTAATTTTCTAATTTTTTTTCAAAAAATATCGTATAAAACCTAATTTTCATATGTTAAATCCGTTCTTGTTCAGGTTTAGGTGAGACCTGGCATGTGAGGTGTTAATGTAATTGACCATCAACTTCTAATCTTCTCAGCTATTGGTAAAGTTATCTTGTGGTTGGCTCCTTCCAATCTGAATTGGAACACTTATTGATCATGTTTTTTCATGTTAAACCTAAAATCTTATGTTGATTACATATATTTGCTAAGGTATCTAAATATTAGCACATCATGTCTCTAGACAGCTGAGAGTCAACTGATCTTAAAAACAACTATCTCTAATGCACGTATTATTTCTAATGTTATTTTTAACACAAAAAATAAGAAAACACATTAAATTTAAACATTTACTCTTATGAAAAAAGTTATTTTAAATGTTATTTTTAACTTTTTATTAATTAACAATAAATAATTTTTTTCAATTTGTTGGGTTTATAAGTGCATTGATTGAGCATTGAAAAGTATCTAGTAACTGATTGAGCATTAGAAAATGAGATATTAAGTATTTTGATGTTATTAAAACGGTACTTTTATGACTAAAAAGTCAAAGTTACATTAAATATAGATTTAGCATATTCTATAATTAATGTTATATTTGAAACCAAGTATAACATATACTAAATTTAATATAAACAGTATTGCATTAGTGAAATTTTTCATGCTATCTGCTAAATTATAGAATTAGCATAATGAAATAGTATTGCATTAAAGATGGTTAAAATATTTTCACTTAATATAGTCTAATATTAAATTATTGTGCTAATACTGTAATTTAGTATATATCAGAAAAGCCCTCTGATGCAATGAAGTTTCTCATGCTAAATTTGGCGTATACAATACTTAGTGCCGAAATGCCATTTTATTAACTGACTTTGAACAATCTCCAATGAAAATGTTTTTACTAACACATTCGAGGACGACAAAAAAAAAAACAAAAAAAAACAAAAAAGCAATAAACAATAAACAAAAAGCAAAAAAACAAACAAGATACATCAAATTTTAAATTTTAACTCCAATATCTAATACTATTTAAAATCCTATTTTAGTTATTTATTATTCGACATAGATAAATAAAATTTGTCAATGATAAAAGTGTATTCATTAAGCATTGAAAATTATTTGAGTAATTGAATGAACATTATAAAATGAGATATTCAGCATTTTTAATATTACTAAAATAGCAATTTTGGTACTTAAAAGTCAAAGTTGTATTAAATGTCTGTTTAGCATTATGCTATACTTGAGGTTATATTTAACACGCATATGTTAAATGTAGCACAACAAATATCAATACGTTAGAGGAGGATTTTTGTGTTATGCTAAACTATAGCATTGCATTGGAGACGCTCTTATTATTATATTTTTTATCTTAAAATATTAAAATTCATATTTCCTAATGCTTAAATAACTACTTGTTATATTTTTTAATGCTTAACCAATCATAAAATTAATTTATTAATTATAAAATAAAATAAAATATAAATAACATTTTAAACAGCATTTCGTACTAATTAAACAATAAAAATTTAGTGTCAAATTTAATATTTTACTATTTGTTGTGCTAAATACAATATTAGTAATAACATTTGCATTGAAGATGGGCTAATGTTGACACCTTATGTTTTTTATCAGCATAATTTTGCTACTAATGGCAAAATTATTAGCACCCTGCAACAAGATTAAAGAAAAATTCGACCTAAAACGGTTTAAGAAATAACGTTGTAATTTCAGTTTTTTATTCCTCCAATAAAAATGTCTCCAAAGTCATGTGCAAGTCTTTGCTTCCATTCACAAGGTTTACTTGTTTTAAAATTTTTGATAGAGACTATTCCTAGAAACATGCCAAAAGTCACTGAGAAAGTGTGCTCTGTGTCCAAATCCGAACATATAGATGGCAAGGGAAGTGAGCATTGAAAGAATGGATTTGACTAAAGAAAACGGAAAATTTGGAAATGTACAAAAATTTGAGAAAGGAGAGGCTTGGCTTCATCATGCCTTGGGCCCCATCACTCCCACTGAAGGTGCATGATCTGAGAGTACACGTCAATTCACAGGTCCCTACTTTGGTAAACTTTGACTTAATCATCGAGAGGAGAATGTGCCCCAAGAACATTACGTGTGGACACGTACAACGTAGCTAAATTTTTCTTTTCCTTTTCAATATTCCGTTACAAATTAGCGTTAATAATAATAATAATAATAATAACGATCTCAATTATGCTGAATTATAGTTATTGTACTGCGTTAGTTCTCAATTTTTTAACTTTCATAATAATATTTCCTGAATTATATAATTTTTAAAACAATAACATATTTGTCACAGATTATTAATTTTTTTAACTGAAAATAATCATTGATAAAATGTATAATTAGCATTATTTACTATGATGAGTCAAAATTTTGTTTTCGGCTATAGTTACCAATATATGTGTCTTACCCGTGACTCGTATTTGTTAATAATTTAATAGTATGCGAAAAAAATTAATCATTATTGCGATAATTATATAAGCATTTTTGTAGTCTGTTGTGTAAGTTAATAATTCGAAATATCATTTTTTGGTACAATTACTAAATCATATATTTTGTAATTAATAATTTTTTTAAAATATTTATTAAGTTGTGACAAAATAATTATTATTGTAATAATTACATAATTTAAGAGATGTTATTATATAAATTATATAAATTGACAATTTAAGGAGCAAATTGGTATAATAGAAATAATTAAAGTACGTAGTTAACCTACAAATTGTCTCTATATGTTTTCGGATTGCTTGCCCACCATATTGATTATGTGTGAGCTATAAAGTGACGAGACCCATCTATGTATCTAGAATTTTTAGGTCAATGTTATAACATTCGCTTAGAACATTGATTTCTGGACAAAAAGAAAAAGTAATACTAATGATACTAACAAGTATTTAAAAAAAAATATTGAGAAGATCTTATTTTCTTCCTTACACTTTAATTATCATTCCCTAAATTATCGAAAATGTTTCCATTATTTTTCTATTTTTTTAACTTTTTTTCTGGAATAATATCAAAAAAAAAAACCGACCTTTACTATTTTTACCAAGAAAAACTCACCATCTTTCCATAAATATCAAATAAAACATTTCATTTACAGATTTATCTTTATCAAATTTAACTAGATTTATATATAGGGTCAAAATTAGAGTTTAAAATTGTCAATTGGCTTACACAGAAATAGTTGAAAAGCAACCATATAAACCAATGAATAATCCATAACCTCTTAGGAATCAAACTATAACAACCTTCAAATATACAAAAATTTGTTTTATGAATTTTGTTATATGATTTCAAAAGTTAAAATCATTCTTCTTCAATAATTTTAACTCTAATTTTGATTGTGGACTTGATAAAATTTGATTAAAAAACATAAATAGAATGTTTTATCTGATATTAATAAAATGGTAAGTTTTTTTTCGGTTCAAAAAAGTTAAAAACAGTGGGTTTATTATGATATTATCCCTTTTTTCTATTGGGGAATATTTGTTATCTTTACTACTAAAAAGCAAATAATATAAAGTACTAATTTACAGTGATTCATTTTTTGTGAGAGAGTTATGTCTATTTTTGGCTTTTGTAAGTTTTCACTGTGATGAGAAATAAGCATAAATACAAGAAGAATTCACAACTCCTGCCTCTTGAAATAGTGATTTCTAGTTATATTTTTTTAAACAATTTTGACATCTTAGTACCCTTTATATACTAAGAAAGATTCTTTTTTTGATCAGGATATAATAAGAAAGATTCGTTAAACATCCTTGGTTGCTTAAAAATACAGTTTTGTATTTTGATGTAGTCCGTAACAAAACAAAATATGATTCAGATGTTGCTGTTGAATTTAGAGATTCAGTTTTTAGGACTAGCTTAATTACTCGAGAATATATTTATCCTATGCTTTAAGATCTATTAATCTTAATGCGACCAAAAATTCTCTTTTCATAACCATCTCAATTTAATTACTCTCCATTCAAATCATTCCAAAAACTCATTCATCTATCTGGCTGGCAATTGGAATGAAAGTAGGTGAAATTCACTACAAGAATTTGAATAGAATACAAAAAAGTAAGTTTGACTTGCTATTGTAAGTCACTTTTAACTTAGTCAAAGTTATTTGTCCGTGATGCAAAACGAAAAATTTATCTGTAGTGTAAAACTAAAATTATCAGTTGAAAACTCTCATATATATATATATATAGGGGAGTTTTTAATGGAGATTTTTTGCTTTTGCTCTATAAATGGGTACTTTAACTAAGTTGGAAATGACTTACAATAGTAAATTAATTTTACTTACAACCATTCTATATTACTTCTTTAGGAAATCCTCTTCATTTCAATTTCCATTGAGATAGGATTAAATTGTTGGAATGATTTGTTGAGAAAAAAAGTTTGAAATAATGTTTTAAGGAAAAAGTTTTCATAAAAAAAAATATTAATACCTACTGGTTTCATATATATGGCTTAGTTTTAAAATTTTATAAAACAAATTCAAATAAATCTCTTCATTACGTTAGTTTTAAGACTACCTATAAAATAAAATAAAAAAATTATTAGGAGAAATAAGAAAATAGGTAATACGTGAAGTCAACCGAAAAAAAAAAATAGTTATACGACTTGATACAAAAAGATATTAGCATAAAGTTATTAAGGTAAATAGGTAATAAGTTAAATATAAATAAATAACGGAGAAAATTTATACAACTAGA
>JXTB01000515.1:102310-121795 GCA_002914805.1 Parasponia andersonii | reverse complement strand
GCACCAATCCAGTAGGTATTTTTTTTTTACCTATGCATAAGTATCAATTTGGCCACTGAAAATTTAGCATGCACATTTTTTATTGTAAAAAGTAAGATAGAGAAAGAGTATTAATGATGCACGTCTTTTCATGCACTTCATTATAGCAATTAGATCACCATTAGATGGTGATCCAACGGCTAAAAAAAAATACCTACTCATAGGTTAAGAAAAAAAAATACCTATTGAATTGATAACCCTATATATATATATGATACATATAATATTTAATCTATAATTTGGGCTAAAATTATTAGAAATTTTAATTTGGGTTTTCTTGTATCAAGATAAGTGATTATTAAGCTAAAATATTTAGAGTCTAATAAAAAACAAATCATATTAACAATTTTAATTTGGATTCTCCTATTGGGTCAAATTTAGAGCCTAATAGCAAACACAATTAATTAAGTCTATATCATACTAATAATGGTAGTAGTCATATATGCCATATTAAATATCTAATCAAACTCAAATCATAAATATATACTGACTATTCAATTACCATATATTTGAAAAAGAAAATCAATATTACTTATTAAATTAATATATTAAGAAGTTGATATTAAAATTAATTAATCAAACTCTCAACACATTAAACAATAATTATATGTATAAATTTGGAAATACATATCTTTTTCTTTTTTATTAGGCATACGTGGTTCAACTTAGTTTTCATGTATGTATTCTACTGCAACCAACTCCATAAAATTCGTTAGTACGTAATTATTTAAATTATGTAATTAAATAATTTAAATGTTACTACTTGATATTACAGTCAATTTCCAGTAGCTTATATAGAAAATAAATACAAGTAACTAATTTAGTTTATTATTACTTATTCAGTATTGGTTATTGGTTTCTAATAGCCAATTTGATAACTAGAAACCAATAGCAAAATTAATTTCTAATTTTTGGTTTCAAGATATTGAATGGTGATACGTTTTAAACAACGAATCTAGAAATATTAGCCAAAATGGTTTTGGATTTAAAGTTAAAAATTGAAACAGTAATTAGAACACCATACACTTGTCAAGTTTTTGATTTCTGATTCCACACTTCTCTTTAGAAGCCAATATCGTAACTAAAATCTATAGGGAAAATAGTCTTTAAAATTTTATTGGACTGCACAACGAAAATACAAAATTAAAACTATTTTATTACCCTATCTTCATTTGAGCAGGATCTGATTTCAACAACATTATCTTTAGGTTGGCACTTCATGTAATTGCATTGTCTTCGGATTAATATTAATAAACTTGTCAGAAACCTAAATCCTAACAAAATATGATTAGTACATATGTAATACAATACAATACTAAAGAATTTATATTCCATAATAATCTTAATTCCATTAAATAATAGAATTGCAATTTTACCAAAATACCTCTATAGAATTATGATTCCATTTTTGTATCAATCTCTTTAAAATTTTAATTTCCATTTTTGTCTAATTAAAATATTTTAAAATAAAAATATTTTAATCATTATAATACTTATTCCATTTTATTTTACTGTGTAAACCAAACAATGAAATCATTGTTAATCTTATTCTAATTCAATTTAATTATAATTCTAGTTATTGAATACAATTTTAGGACAAGACAGTATTAGCTTCCATTGGGTAAATTAAGTAACTGTGAAGATCAAAAGAATGAAAAGACATTTTCATTGAATGAAGCATCCCCTCCTCTACACTGTGCCAACTACAGCTAACTAATTCAGATTGTAGAGTTTCGAAGCCAATGCCTGTGAGTTTGAACTCACTTGAGCCCACCTGCTGAGTCCTGACCCCCTAACATAGAGTAAAGATGCCCTTTGATTGGGTACGGTCACCTGCATTACGATTCGCGAGCCTCAACTGTTATTGGAGGCCTAACCCTCTTTTCAGGTGGATGACATAACCGTAACGCCATCAAACGCCCGAAAAATAAAAAATAAAAAATCTCATTTCATCATTATGCTTGTGACTTGTAACCTTGTCATGACCTTTTAGAATTCCTCGAACTGATCCCACCTTGGAAAGTGCAAAACGTAAATATACAATCATTTCTCTATCTCTCCCAGTCCCTCTTTTCTTGTCTCTTGACTTTTGCCCAAAAGAAATTCTTTAATATGGATATGGATGGATTCCTTGGAATGCTCAGTGAGGCCCATAATACCATGCCTTCGGGAAATCTGCATGGGTGCCCATCACTTAAGCCCATGGGTTGTGTTGGTTTTGCTCGTTTGTTTGTTGCGATTTTAATCAAACATAAACAATAGCAGATACATACAAAAAAATACTCTGAAGTATTAGTTTTTTATATTTTTTATCTTAATTTTTAGTTTATACAAAATTATACACTATATTTCAAATATTTATAAATTTATACTTTCTGTCTACAAATTGAGTAATTTGTACTAATTATTTTAAGTTGATTTTAGTAGATTTTTTGTATTAATCTACAAAAATAAAGTATTCTCAATTCAAATTTCGAATTTAGAGAAAAATTTGTTAGTCAATTTATATGCAGAAAAAATAAATTTACAGAGATTTAAAATATAAATGTATAATTTTACATTAGTTGAAAGACAATTAAAATTGCAGAAAGATCATACTTCAAGATACTTTTTCGCAGTAACCCAAAGGAATATTTCATTTAAAAAGATAACACATTAATTTTGATCTAGTTTTAATGCATATGATGAAAAAATGGACAATCTATAAACCATTTAAAAAAATTAGGACTTTTATTTAATGAAAATTTCAAAATTCCAAAATTTAATCCCAACTCAACCTCAGTCGAAAATTTTTGACGAAATCGAAAAAAATTAAAAGTGAATGAAGCAGTATTAGAAAAACGGCCAAAAATATTCGACCGAGGTTGAGAGTGTTTGATTATTGTTAAACAGTGGCTCGATCCTAGTCGAAAACCAGTCAAAAATCGACCAAAACTATAGGGAGGTGGCAATATAAGTTCGACTACGGTCGAAATTATTTGACCCTAGTCGAGCTGAGGTGTTGCAGAGATCAGGATCATGACCTACAATGGTAGTAAGGTAGTGCATGTGGTGGTGGTGGTGACAGAAGTAATTTTGAGTGTGGAGAGATTGTATTTTAAGGTTTGTCAAGAAATAATGTATCTAAATAATTTTATATGTATCATATGACAACAAGAGTTAATATTGAAAACATCTATAGATAAGTCCTTTCTCCATCATGAGAGGCTTAGTAGTCCTCCAGCTATAAATTCTTAAAAAAAAAAAAGGAAAGAAGAGAATAAATTTAAATTTTAGATTTACTATCATGTATTTTAAGACGATAAATCCTATTCTCAAGGATATGTAATTATAATTTTAGAAAAAAAATAGTGTTTTTTTTTTCTAAGGAAGAGAATTAATTATAATTTTAGATTTACTAAACTACACATTTATTCTCGTGGATCCGTAAATACACTTTTTAGAAGAATTGTGGTCTTTTTTTTTTTCTGAAATTTAAAAAGAAAAGGAAAAATGAAAGGGAAAAAGAGACGACAATTAAGTTGGGAAACTACCCCAATAGGACTAAGATCCCGCTATCCTAAAATACTCTCATTGCCTTATATACTAACAATCAGCCAACTTGGGCTAATTCAGTTGGTCAAAGGTTTGAGAGATGTGTGTGTGAGTTTGGGGGGGCCAATGGTTTAAATTTTGGTAGAGTGTGTGTGTGTTATTTTCCTTTAAATTTGTAGTAAGTAGTGGTAATTAGTTAAGCCATACTTTTTAAAAAATAATAAATATACTAACAAATCAACAAAAATAAGATGAAATTACAAATTCAACCCAAAAATAAAAGGCAAAATATAATGAATAAAATTGTACTTAACGTAAAAATAAGAGCCCAACTATGGTAGTGGAAACAAAATATTCACTAAAGCCTCAGCTGCTCCTAACAAATATTGGAAATGGTCACTTACATTTGATACCTTTTTATTTGTTCACTTTATACTTTATACATTATTATTAACACTGATTTATACCTTACGGTTTAGTTATTACTAATATTGACTTTCAATTTAGAATTTATAACAAGTTTATATCATGTCTAAGTTAAACACTAATTTTTTTACTACTGAGTTTACTAAAATATCTTTTTTAAACATTTTTTTTTAAAAGTAGGGTTTAACTAATAACTACCACTTATTACAAATTTAAAGGAAAATAACACGTATATTCTCTACCAAGGATTGAACCCTTAACTCCCCCAAACTCACACACGTATCCCTCAAGCCTTGGACCAACTGAGTTATCTTTTTTAAACATTAAACATATACATTCCAAAAATCAAATTTAAAGCTTATTTGAAATTTATAACTAAATTAATAAATAATAAAAATAAATTCTAGCCTTTTTCATTATTATTTTTAATTAGTTTTGAAATTGAATTTAATTATTATTTTTAATTAGTTTTAAATTTTAAATTATTTCTAATTATATTTTCTTAAATTTCAGAAGGGCATTTTGGTAAATTTGAATGTCAAGATTAGTATTTGTCTGAGAGAGTATAAGTTTCTTAAAAGTTCTACATCTGTATATCAATTTTTATAATAACGGAAAGGCAAATTGTAAACTCAACAAATAGTTTAAAAAATTAAAAGCTATAAAAACGATATTCTCTAAAAGAAAGAAAAAATAAAATGACGAGGGAAAAAAAAAAAGAAAAACAAAAAGGTAGGAATCACCATTAAGGTTCCCACATCCCATTATTTGTTGAAAATCAGGTGCAGCTATCCAGGTGGAAAGGGTGTAACTTTTCAACCCTTTCTGTCTTGCAATTTATAAAAACAACGTAGGTTCTCTGTATGGCTAAAATAACTCTGGAGGAAAAATACACCTGGCGCATTCTCTTGCGTCTTATGCATTTTGTAAGACAATAATTTTTAAGATTCTAAATATTGCAGATAAAAAAAAGAAATTGGTTGACGGAAAACTTTTTCTTATCCTTATTCATCACGGACAATATTTTAGTATACTCATTAATACTTATATCAAATAAGTGTCATAATTATATATAAATCATATATCATCTTATAGTGTGGGACTTCTCTATTAAACATCATACGGTTGATAAATTAACCATCTCATATTATTTCATACAAAAAAATTTGTAAAAGTATGAATGTCAGGGACATTACTATATCCCCATATCTTTGTATTCTTCTTAGCCAAAGAAATTATATTCACATCACATGTACATTGTCTTTTTCTAGTGTGGTGCGAATTCTCTTGGTTGCTTTATTGTATTAATTATGAGACCATTTATATCACAAGACGCAAATTACTATAACCCTTACCGTCGTTTTGGTTATGATATATACACTTTCAGAGTTTTATCTGATCTAAAGTTGCTAAAAGTACACATGATGGTATATACTTGATTGGCAATTTCCGACGTGAATCACAATCAATTTGACATTAAAAGAAATAAGTTTGGATGATTCACTTCTGCGGATGAATTTTGGGTCAACTTACTCAATACAAAATTGAACCGGCAAGGATGTTTGGTTAGTCCAGTTAGCTTTGTGTCACATATTGCAGGAGGATAAAAATGACGTGTTCAAATGGTGTGTTTTAAATATTTTTTCTTTTTTTTTTTAAAAAAAATAGAGTTTCATTAATAACATCTACTTATTGCAAAAAAGAGAATAACTCACGTATTTTGGGAGTCAAATTTTAGACTTAATACTTAATTTCCACCCCATCTCACCTTCATCTGAGCTAATTCCATTGACATCTGATGTGTTTTAAATATTATTTTAGTTTCTTTTAATTAATAGATTTTGAGTTCTTTTTTTTTTTTTAAAAAAATTTCTCTTATGAATTGAATCCGACTGTGAGAAGAAGCATAGGAGTAAAATTACATAATCACAACTCAGTTGCCATCCATGCAAGTCATGTTGTGCTTAGCAATTGATCAAGCAAAGACAAAATAGATGGTAAAAGAGAAGAAACAATAGATTTAATATTAATTTATTATTAGAATTTATCTGTTTGTGCAGTCATTTATTGGACTTTTGTTTTGTCAAAATTGAATTGAATTGTAGCTTAACTAATGCTTGAAGACCCAATTTGTTACTTGTGATCAAAACTGAGTATTGAACTTGGTGGACCGCTTGAGCTTTGGGTTAATTAGTGATATGATAATGAGAAAATTAGGCAAAACATGGTATTTCAATAAATTATCTCAAATATACGGTGTCTATATTATAGTTTTTTTGCATACTATACATTTTAGAAAAATGACACCTCGACCACAGAGTCTCACTCACATTACATAAAAATTGGCCGTTCGACAGTCGAGATGGTGAATGGCTATGGAAAGGTTCCCAGCGTCATGCTTTGGCAGATTGGGTTGAGGCCTCAAGTGGAGATGTCGTCACATTGTTCGATTTCACGAAGAAGTGGTTTCTACAAGCCACGATAGAAGGAGAGATACAGAGGTTAAGGGACTCAAACAGGAAGCCTCCGAGATTGAATGCAGCGTCAATGGCGGCCAAAACTCAAAGAAGAGAATGTCCATGGCTTTATAGCATTATGAAGCACAATATTTGGATTTTGAACACAAATTTCTCAATTACTAAATGTTTGAGGTTTCTTTGTGTATTTTCATTTCTCTCCCCATTTTCACTTATGTTTGTCTTGATTATGGTTGTCATTTCATTGTTTTGATTGGTTTTGGTATTCTTTGATTATATGCTTTGAAGTGATGTTTTTATTTTTTTTATGGGAATGGGAGTTTTGTTTGCCATTAGGGACTAATTGACATCTTGTGGCATCCTGAACGTTTAGATATGGGCAAATTTGAAACGATTAGAGTATGATTTGAAGTGACTAAATACTTCTCCTTGGTGATCGCTATATGTTTGATGAAATGTTTCTGTGAGAAAAAAGTATTGATTACTCTTTAATTAGATTGATAATTGATAATACGTAATCGGTAACTAATTTAGTAATGGGTAACTATTAACCAAATTAATAATTTCTGACCAGAGTAATTAGATTGATAATTGATAATAAGTAACCAGTAACCAATTTAGTAACTGGTATCCAGTAACTAAATTAATAACTTCTGACTAGATTAGTTACTAGTAATCTTAACCACTAATCAAATCAGATATTGGTAACTAGAATGAACGATAACAGTAACCAAATTACTTACTAATCTAAAATTGTGACTGTAATTAAAAACTAGAGAAATTAGAAACTAGTAACTAATTTGGCAATGATAACCACAGTAGTAATATATTGGTAACTAAAGAAACCAGAAACTGATAACTAAATTAGTAGTAATGAACACACTTGTAACCACAAAAACTAGTAACTAATAACACAATTATTAATTAGTAACCACATAGGTAGCTAATATTTAGATTGTTTACTGGTAATTCCTAGCAACTAAATTAGTAACTTGTCACTAGATTAGTTATTAGTATCTAATAACCAGAGAATCTAGTAACTAATAATGGTATCAATAACCAAATTACTAATTTATTGGTAACCAAAGTGACTAATAATAAAATTAGTAATTTGTAACTAGATTTGTTACTAGTTACCAAAAACTAGATTATTTAGACAAAAATAATCAAATTAGTAGTTGGTTATTAGTAATAAGTAACTAAACTAGTAACTTATCGGTAAATATTAACCAAAGTTGTCACACTCCACTCCCAAGGATGTGTGCCACATACCTATAAAGAAAAGTTTCATAGGCATAGAAAGCCATTATTTATAAACTAATATAATTAATAATAATGAATCTCTAGTAAGTATTAATGTATAGTATAAAATCCCATGATTCTTATAAAGTCTACAGATACTCAAAATAAATATTATATAATAAAAACTATAATCTAATGAATTTATAATAATCAACGTTTCAAGTCTTTATATTTTCAAGATGAACTAATTTCTCTCTTTGAATCAAGCATCCCAATTATTACTAAACATATTCTCCTTAGTGAACCTCTTAACTGACAATCTTTAAAACTTGGAAGGAAAAAAATTAAAGAGTGAACTAGAAGCCCAGTAAGTAACCAATAACATTAACTAGTACATGTAAGCCCAAAACATTAACGAATATTTTCAAAACAAACTTGGTTTTAAAAGCCAGTACTTCTAAAAATAATCAAACCAAGTTATTTCATAAATAATTTTGACAAAAACAAGTAATAAGAGTTCAAATCTATAACTTTTAATTCCATTCAATTAATAATAATTTTAATTATACTTATCTGCAGTTTTTGGCGGCTATTGCTATACTTAACCACTGTGATTAGGCCTGAATGTGTCACAAATAACTCCTATAGTCGGGTCCGAATCTATTATAAATAACTCTTGTAGTCGATTCTGAATCTAATAACTTTAACCTTATAGCTAAGTCAGTATTGTCTATATATAACCTCTGTAGATTGGTTCTATGTGTATAGCCACTGAAAAAAATTTCAAAACACTTATTTATAATAATGAATCATAAACAATTTTACTTTTATCTCGTTATAATATTGTAATCATTCGAAAATAATTTCTATATAACCATGTTCAATAATAATTTCATATTCTTGATTCATGATTTGGTAATAAATAATGTTTGATAGAATCAAACTATTTTTTTTTTGTAAAATTACGTTATTTCAATAAAATAGATTTCTTTCAATAAAATGTCTTATTGCTAAAATATACTTTTACTTGAAATCATATTTTAAAGAAAATATTTTGTAAACATGATTCTATGAAAAATGATAAAACATTTAACTTTTGGATGAGGACAACTACAAAAAAGATCAAATGTTACTTACTTCATTTGCTTTGCCTATTTAACTAAAATGATCAATCTTCTTGTGCTTTCTTCTCTTTCCCCAAGCTCGTAGCCGTTCTCTCTTCTTCTGTAGAGCATATAATTTTTTTTTTGTCAGACTCTAAAAGTTTATACATATATATATATATATATTTTTTTCTTTAAAATTACTTAATTGTCCTTATTTAATTAACTAAACCCCAAGTTATTTTGTCTTTATCCCTTTTATTTATTTATTTCTCTTTTTTTTTCTTCTATTTTAGGTTCACGTTATTACATTCTCCTCCACCAAAAATAAATTTAGACCTCTAAACTTCACGTACTTGTAGTCTAAAAAAGGAAAAGATACTTTGCTTTTATTTCATTTTCTAACTCCCACGTGGCCTCTATTTTAGTGTGATTGTTCTATTGAACTTTTATATGAAAAATAATCTGACGTCTCAACACTTGTTCTTTTGTATCAATAATATGTAAAGGATGTTCTTCATAAGGCAAACATTCTTTAAGTTGTAATGGCTAATGCTAAATTACATGACAAGGATATGGAATGTATCTCTTCAGCATGGATACATGGAACACATTATGAATATTAGATAAAACTGGTAGTAGGGCAAGTCTATAAGCTGTCTTATTAATTTTATCATATATCTCAAAAGGACCAATAAATCGAGAACTTAGCTTACCTCGAACTTCAAATTTTTTTACCCCTCTCATATGTGGTACTCTTAAGAAAACATGATCATCAACTTCAAACACGATTTCGCTTCTTTTGGGGTATGCATAACTTATCTAATGATTTTGTATAACTAAAAGTTTTTTTTTGATCAATCTAATCTTGTCAACCATTTCAGGTCCTGTAATAACCTTTTCTCCAATATCATCCCAATAAATAGGAGATCTGTACTTTTTCCTATACGGTGCTTTATACGGTGTTACTTGTAAACTAGCTTGGTAGCTATTATTATATACAAACTCTATCAAAGGCGAATGCTTATTCCAAGAACCCTCGAAATCTATAGTATAAGCTCTCAACATATCTTCAAATGTTTAAATGATTCTTTCTGATTATCTATCTGCTTGTGGGTGAAAAGTTGTACTAAAACTTAGCTTAGTCCCAAAGGATTTGTGTATAGCCTTCCAAGATTGAGACAAAAATCTAGGATCTGGCTCAAAAATAATAACTGCACGAATCACATGTAGTCTCACCATCTCTCTTATATATAATTTTGCTAGTTTTTTGAGAGAAAAGTAATTTTGATAGCCAAGAAATATGCAGATTTAGATTTCTATCCACAAAAATAAAAATTGCATCATTATTACTACTAGTCCTTGGCAGTCTTATTACAAGATCTATAGTAATACAATCCTATTTCTACTCAAGAATTTTGATGGGTTATAAAACTTCCGCATGTCTTTGGTATCTTGCCTTCGGTTCCCAACAAACTAAATATTCTGCAATATACTGAATAATTTCTCTCTTCATATCATTCTACCAGAAATTCTTAGTTAGATCTCTGTACATTTTAGTGCCTCCAGGATGTACTGTATAGTTCATGTTAAGTGCTTCCTCTAGAATCTCCTTCTTTAATTCTAGATCATTTGGCACACACTCTCTTTTCTCAAATCTTAGGGATCCATCTTCATGAATAAAGAGTTCTATTTTCACTCCTATCTTTATCTTAGCTTGAATCTTCTACAAATAGGATCATTAGGTTGGTCGGCCTTGATTTTATAAATCTACAAATGTTGCACATGACTATCCAACTATACTCTCAACTCTGGTACTCTTACTTCTATATATTTAGTTTTCTCAAATCTTCCCAAATGTTCCTTTGATCAGTGATTAAAGTTGCCAAATTACCTAAAGTTTTTCTACTTAAAGTATCTACTATTACATTTTCCTTCCCATGTTAAATCGTATTCTTTTAGTAACTCTAACCACCTCCTCTGCCTCATGTTTAGCTCCTTTTGAGTAAAAACTTCAATAACTAACTCCAAATCATGTATAGAGTATTTTTTCTCATACTTCTTCAATTCTTTAGAAGCATAGGTAATAATCTTATCATGATGCATCAAAACATATCCTAACCCCTTCTTTGAGGCATCATTATAAATAATATTGAATTCTCTAGTCCCAGAAGGTACTGTAAGTATTGGTGTATATTCTCTTTAGTTACTAAAAACTCCTTTTTTAATCTTTTGACCATTAAAATTTGACTCCATTTCTAGAATTATTTTTTAAAATACTATGGCAAAATGACCGATTTATTAATACATATATTTTATATAAACTACGGTGTACCACATATATAATTAGTTTATATACTAATCTTGAAAGGTAGATTATAATTAAAAGTGTTAAAAGGAAATTAAATCTATCATTCATTATGGGTGATTTCATCATTTTCCATCAATTTCTATAATTTTGAAGATACGAAGAAGTCGATTTTTTTTTTTTGAAAAAAAAGAGTCAAATTACAATATTCGTTGTAATTAAAAAAAATTAAATTAAATTTAAATGGGTTCTTCCATATTTCCTAAAATGCAAGGAGTTTCGTTTAAAAAAAATATGATATACAAGATTCTTTTATGACGATTTCTCTAACATAAATCCAAAATAAATTATTTGAAACTACGTTCTTCATCAAAAATAATTTGTGCCGAATTTTTACCTATTATGAATTTGTAACATAAATCCAAAATAAATTATTTGAAACTACGTTCTTCATCAAAAATAATTTGTGCCGAATTTTTACCTATTATGAATTTGTAACAAATTCATAGTAAGTAAAATGTTCGTCACTTTATCTTTCTACAAGTGTTATCAACACAAGAATAGAAAAGGAAAAACTCAGAATTTTCGCATGAGGAATAAAAAGTTCCTTTCACATTTTGAATCCAAAAATATGGACCATCTTTCTTTCCTAATTAAAAAAAATATTTATAATTAGGGATTTGTTTAAGAAGGATGCAGTAAAGACTTTTGATTTTTAAAAGAATATATTTTGAGAATTTCTATGTAAAAAATTTTTCATCTTTTGTATCTAAAAGTAACTTTATTTAAGGTGTTTTTTTTTAATAAAAGAAGTCACTAAAACAAGGTGTGGGAAGAGCATACATAACCACCCTTATTTAATTCTTATTAAATTGTGATATAAATTTAATTTGTTCACAGTTTTAGTAATGAGTTTTATGCGTTTGATAAGACTATTTGGGTAAGGGTATCAATGGTATTTCATTAAAACATAATCCTCAACCTCCAGCCTTATTTGGGATTTATTTTGGAGGCTACTTTTAGCTTTTCAAACCAATTAGAGGAAAAAAAAAAAAAAAGAAGAAAGTGATAGGTAAGTTTCTGTTTTTTATCAGCGGATTTCTGAAGTCATTGAATAATCACCGTTTAAGCAGAATGTGACAAATATGGTAAGATTTATTTTTTAAAATTGATTCTGTAGTCATAATACAAATTGCCTTAAATATCATTTTAATACTCACACAATATATAGTTTATTAAACTCTTAATACTGCTTGCTTTTAAATAGTACAAGATTTTTGAAAATTAAATTTATCAAACCTTATATTCATAACTGAGATGCTTACTTGAGTGCATAAATTGATCTCTACAATTAGCAGACTTTTTATTCATGGCACTTTTCTAAGATTCCTTCTAGGTTCATCATAGACACTTTCATCAAGGTTTCCAATTAAGATTCTGTTTTGATGTCTGTTTCCTAAATCTCATAATCTAGATTCGTTGTCGTAGATAAGAAAATTCGTATGGACTAAGTAAGACAACAAATGAGAAGGTTTTCTCGTAATTGCTACCTTTCGTTTGAGTGTAACACTTTTCTCCCAATCTTGCTTCAAAAGTCTCTACCTTTCCATTAAATCCCTTTTTTTCGTCTATACCCACTTGCATCTTATGGTTTTTACCCTATCTAGAAACTCTACAATTTTCAAATTTGATTAGACTGAATAATCTCGACTTGTATAGTCTTCTGCTAATGGCTTACAATATCATCTTCCATAGTTTCGATTCAGGTGTAGGGATCAATACTATTGTTGTTTTGGGAATTTTTTTTTACAGACTATCCAAAAACAATATACATTATGGCCTGTTCACAAATCTCTCGCTACCCGAGAGCCCCTTGGTTATTTATCATTACGTAGAGTAACATATTCTAGATGTATTATTTTTGTTTCATCGTGTGAAACTTGTTTTGGCATTGAATCTCCTTAATTCTTTGAGGACAATCCCAATTTCAGGCTAAAAATCCTTCTTATAGTAATCTTTCAAGTAAGTATCATTCATTATTAGGTTATGAGAGAAGTATTATTTCGTTCCTCTAGGATATTTACAAACAAAATAAGTAAATAAAAATGCATGTTTCTTTATGCACTATGTCCTTCCCTTTAACACATGTGACAGAAATCCCATTATCCAGAAATGTCATAGGCTTGCTTTCGCTCAATCATAACTCAATTGGTGTTCAGGCATGGACTTGGATCGCATTGCATTTTGATTATTTGTAAAGCATAACCTCAAAATGAAATGTGTAGCTTTGAATAGCTGAGCACATATGTAATCATATCCAAGAGTGTTTTATTTCTTCCTTCATCCAGACTATTTTTTTAGGACATTCCTGATGCTTAAAGTTGGGATAATTTTCCGTAATCTATAAAATATTGCCGGAATTCATTGATACATAATTTACTTCATAATCAAATTAGAACGTCTTTATGTTTTTCTCAAATTGGTTGTCAACCTCAGCTTTAAATTCTTTGAATATTTCAAAGGCTTAAGACATATGATGAATGAGATAAACATAACTAAATCTTGAGCAAACACACAAGAATGTGATGAAGTACTCATCTCCACCTCTTGCTTGAATAGTTATCAACCATATACATTAGTGTATAAGTTCTTAATATTCTTTGGCTCTTTCTTCTATGACTAATAAAGGCCTCTTGTCTTGCCTTCAAGAAAAGATTCAGAAGTTGGTATGCAGATAATCATAAACTGACTTAGCGGCCCTTTATTTACCGATTATTTGATCTTGTTTAGGTTAATTTATATGTCCTAAATGTAGTGCCGTGGGTAAGACTCATTTATAAATAATTTTTTTCTTATAGGCATAGGCTCAATTTCAGTGTCATGTTGTGAAACAGAATTACGTTGTAAAAAATAAAGGTCATAAATGAACCTACAAAAATTTTATTTATTATTTTTATGTATATAATTACAAATTTTTTAAAAGAAACTGAATAATTTGGTCGAAACAAACTAAAAAATAAAAATCATATTTTTCTTAAAACTAGGAATATAACAACGATCTTTTGAAACTAAAAACCAAAATGCATCAAAATAAGCATACACATTTCCTATTGAACTAACTAAAGTGAATGCTCTCGTGCCGAATTGCAAGTTCGGTTTTCTTTCACTTAAACTTTTTGGTCTTGTTAAACCCCTATAGAGACTAATAAGTACAATTAGTGGCTCCAAAATCTACTATCCAAAAATTCATAGAATCCAGTAAAAAACATGTTTCTAAGTATTACATGTTGGGAATAATTTCAACAACCCCATGTATGAGGCCTGAGGATGAGTCAAAGGACCTGAAGGGAAACCCAAAGTCTGAAGAGTCAACATAGACTTGAAAGGGTGATTCATGCGATCTCCTATCCTTATGACCTAAAAAAAACTACGCTCGCAATCAGGTCGTCACGACCTCGGGGTGCCCCTCAATATCCACAAACTCCTCAAGAAATGGTCCAAATCTCTCAATGGCCTGTGGCTACTCCGAATCCCATGAATTGTAGGTCATCATTACACCAACTCCCTAATAGCCATTCGTGGCCCCTAGCCTAGGGTGTGCTACTCCCAAAAAAAAAAAAGGTCAGTAGCTGAACTACTATGGCACAAGAGTCACATTGTAATAAATATGCTCCCATAACCACGTTCTCGGGCTCGATCCTAGCCTACTAGGAGGGTTTTTAATAATAACCGGTGACTAGTTTTGCTCTCACACTCTCCTATAGTGTCGAGATAAAATTTTTCGCCAACAGTTTGGCCCTAGAAGAAGGGTATTGTCTTAAACTAACAGCCAAGATTTGTCCAGAAACCTTCCCTCCCTAAAACCTACTCTCAAAACCCACTTAATTGCCATTTCTCACCTGTTATCCCTAGACAAGCCCTGATGCTAGTGTCGCGGGATCGAGTAGAGAATGTCAATGGTGAAAGGAGGGAAGGCTTAGTGCCTCTTAGCCTTCAGGCTAATCTCATCGATCAGCCCAGATAATGGCTTGAAGCAGGCCTAAGGCCCTACTTGAGAAGGCTAACCATGTAAGACAAACTACCATCCACAAAGATGAAGCCACTAGAGGGTAGGCCAATATTGAAGGATAACTCTCAAGGTTTACTCCTCGGACGCCCAACCCCAAGAAGCAATAGTCCTGCATGGTGATGAAGGAATGAGCTATCCGATAAACGGAACTAGGGACCTGTCAAGAAGTCGTCAGATAAGAAGTTGAACAAAAAATAAGAAGTTGATAGCTCATACCAAAAGTAGAGGTTAAGGAACTTCTCCCTCTACACTAGCAAAGGAGTATACCAAGCTAGTGCATTCTTGGACAACCAATAAAAACAGTGAGTAAGAAAAAATTAACTTGGGAGTGCTGAGGATAATCCTCGATGCCAAAAGGTCAGAAGACCTAAGAAAGCATCTTGAGAGAAATAGAACTCTAGGCCAGTCAAAGACAAGAACAAAAGAGATGGTAACCCAGTAGTCCTTGGCTGAGGATGACCCCACCTGAAAGCTGATCGAAGAGCTAGCATCACAGATAGCCATCATAAAAAAGGAGAAAGAGTCCACCAAAAAAGATGAATGCAAGAAGATAGATCATTCCTTCACAAAGGAGATTATGAATATAATGAAGCCTAAAGAATTCAAAATGACTAGCTTCATACCCTATAGTATGAGAAAAATTCCAGTCGAGAATGTTGAAATGTTCCAATGATAGAAGAAGTCCATGGAATAGGAGGAGCCACGTGGATGATGATGCTAATTGGACCTAACACTTAGGAAAAAATCATACATGCATGTAAATATGAAAAATATATAATCACATCATGAACGCAATGGAAAAATTATCGGATTTAGGTTTAAGATTTTCATAACCATAGAACATGCATATATCAATTACAGGATCATGTATAACATAAATTAAATCTCGACATATAAACTCTAAAGATGAGATTAGAGTTTACCTTTTATAACGTGTTCCTCCTTGATCTCCTTGTCGACACTAATCAAATCTCTAATCTTAGATTTTCTTATCTATGCTCTTGCTGTTGGTTGATGAGGTAAGTGGGCACCAAGTTGAATCATTCATTGGAGAACGATAAAGAACTCATTCTTGATCTTCTAGTCATAGTTATTTGACATGAACACCTGAAATTTCTAGAAAACTATTTTCTTCTCTCCGGGATGAGTATGGCCAAATTGTACAGTAACTTTAGTTCACTATGCTTGGCCAAAATTCACTACTTTTCTCTTCTCTCTCTCTCTCTATGGCATGTTGCACTAGTGTAGGGTTGTATACTTTTTTATCTCATATATCTTATATATATGAGGCCCAAAATTGCTATTCCCAATCCAACTAGAATTGGGTTTATTCTCCAATTTGGGTTATGTGTGTATTTTTATAAATATGTCTAACTTATGTAACTTATTTATAAAAATACCAACTTCTGTGTAGAATCATTATTTTACACAGTTTCATGAAACTAATTTCACAAATACTACCAACCAATTAATGAGCTTTGTTAAGTTAGACAAGGGACCTAATGGATCTAAATAATCTAAACTCCAATAGTATAATGAATACATAATAACTCTTATTATGGTATTTATATAAATACTATTAATAAAGGGGACACTCCACTAAAGGCCCAATATTACACTCTTAGATTAAATATCATGCCTTTTATAGAGACTTAATTAACTAGTCTTGATTAAGCGATCCATCCAGTATATTCTATACTACATATGGAATCCCTATATAGTGCTGTAGTTGGATAGGTGAAATTACTATAATACTTCTCTAGCACATATTTATCTTTAAGCTACCATCTTTCTATTAAGGAATAATGTTATCAATAATTTTGTTCTCAATAGCTATTTAGACAAAATTATCAACCAATTCACAAAGTGAATACTAAGATCTTAGATTTAATTATTCTGCGAATCCTGAAATACCTTAAAGTGGCATTAATATATAATATCCTTTACTATTCAGCGTTTCTATCAATTCATAAGTCATAATCTCCAATATACCAGAATTTACCTCTAATTTCATAGAGGCTATAACCCATAAAAGCAAATCCAGTCAAATATCAATAATTTAAATCTACATGCTAAGAGCTAGTTTGTGGTAATATAAGAATTGAGTTATGACACGCCAATTTTTTATATTACTTGGTCCAATTCAATATACATAATTTATTTATGTTATACTAGTGTTTCTATCAGAAGTCAAACACTTCAATGATACGAGATACATTATTCCCGTTGAGATAAACATATACTATAATCTTTAGTAAATAAAGTATTTCATCTTTATTTATAAATTGTGAAGTAATTAATTTAGACTTACATAAAAAAATAAGTTTCCCCATAATTAACACTTAATCATGTTTGTTTCTTTACACATAAATAAAATCATGAAATCTTTTTCAGATAAATAAACTATTCAACTGAGACAATTTAATCTAGCAAATATCATAATCGCATATAAGATAAAGTTGTTTACACTAAAAGCGTAAAATTAGAAATCTGCTTTTTAGGGAAAATATCCCAACATATGACTCCACTCTATAAGTACCTTAAGGAAAGAAAGATCCCAAAAGATAAGAATAAAGGCAAGAAGGTCTGGTATTATGCGTCAAGATACGTCATCTTTAATGGAAGACTTTACAAGAGGGGATTCGAACTGCCTTACCTAAGATGCCTCAATCCCCTAAAAGCCAGATTGTAACACCACTAGGCCTCACCTAAAAGTGCTAGCTTAAAGGTACTTATGGGCTCATTGGCCTCACCTAAAAGTGCTAGTTTAAAGGTACTTATGGGCTCATAGACCATCCCTCAAATACCGATGATCTTCCTAGAGTATACCCGATGTGGGACTTGGGGCGTTACAATCTCCCTCCGTTAATGGCCTAACGTCCTCGCAAAGAGGTTCATATTCAATAACCCACATATAACCTCTATGGGTGGGGTCCACATTCACTATGATTCTATCTCGTGGTAGCCTTCTAATGCTCACAAAGGTATGGAATGGGTCGGCTCTGATACCAAATGTAACACCACTGGACCTCACCTAAAACTATTACCTTGAAGGTACTTTTGGACTTATAGACCACCACTTAAGTACCCATGATCTTCCCAAAGCTTACCCAATGTGGGACATGGGGTGTTACATGTTGGAAAAATTAACCTAACACTTAAGAAAATCATACATGCATCCATATATGAAAAATACATGATCATATCATGAACGCAGCGGAAAAATTAGTGGATTTAGGTTTTAAAATTTTTACATGAAAACAGTTTTCATAACCATATAACATATATGCATCATACATAGGATCATGTACAACATAAATCAAATCTAGATACAAATACCCTAGAGATGAGATTAGGGTTTACCTCTTGTAGCATGTTCCTCCATGATCTCCTTGTTGATAGTGATCAAACCTTCAATCCTAGATCTTCTTGTCTATGCTCTTGCTTTTGATTGATGAGATGAGTAGGCACCAAGTTGAAACTTATGTTAGAGAACGATCAAGAACGCCTTCTTGATCCTATGGAACACCGAGATGTGAGATGGGACTGTGAGATAGTGGGAAATTTTTCTCTCCTCTATTTCTCAACCTTAGCTGATTTTTCTACCTCTCTTCCTGTGTCTATGCATGTGACTCTGTAAGAGTTACTGTGTAGTTTTTTTCTCTTATATCTTATATATATGGGACCTAAAACTGCTAACCCTAGTCCAATTAAGATTGGGCTTGTTCTCCAATTTAAGCTTTGCGTGTATTTTTATAAATATGTCTAACTCATGAAACCTATTTATAAAAATACTAACTTCTGTGTAGAATCATTATTTTACATAGTTTCATGAAACTAATTTCATAAATATCACTAACCAATTAATAAGCTTAATTGAGCTAGACAAGGGACCTAATGGATCCAAATAATCTAAGCTCCAATAATATGATAAATACATAATAACTCTTATTATGGTATTTATATAAATATTATTAGTAAAAGGGACACTCCACTAAAGGTCCAATACTTCACTCTTAGATTAAATGTCATACCTTTTATAGAGATTTAATCAACTAACCTTGATTAATTGATTCATCTAGCATATTCTATACCACATATAGAATCCCTATACAATGTTGTAGTTGGAATGGTGAAATTACCGTAATACCCCTCTAACACCTATTTACCTTTAAGTTACCATCTTTTTATAAAGGAATAATGTTGTCGATAATTTTGTTCTCAATGGCTATTTAGACAAATTATCAACCAATTCACAAAGTAAATACTAAGATCTTAGATTTAATT
>JXTB01000515.1:51536-79748 GCA_002914805.1 Parasponia andersonii | reverse complement strand
TCGTGTAGGCTTCGGCCTCTACCCACTTGGTGAAATAGTCCGTGGCCAGTAGGACGTATCTCTTTCCTCCTAGACTTTTGGGGAGCTCTCCGACGATATCCAGACCCCACTTGGCAAATGGCCAAGGCGTTATGTTTGAATGAGGAATCTCCGCAGGTTGTCACTTCATCGGGGCAAACCTCTGGCATTTATCACATTTTTTTACGAATTTAGTTGCCTCTGTCATCATGTAGGGCCAAAAGTACCCGGCCTTTAGAGCCTTGTGGGTGAGGCTGCGCCAGCCGGAATGGTTGCCACATACTCCCTCGTGGATCTCCTCCATCAATTTTCGTGCTTCGACGGGTCCTATGCAGCGCAGCATTGGACCCATTGTCAATCTCCTGCATAACTGTCCACCCACCATCGAGTATCTGGCAACTTTTAGTCTGACCGAACTCGCTTCCGGGGGGTCTGTGGGTAGATTCCCTAACAGCAAATATTGAGTGATGGGCCTCATCCACCCTTCGTCAGCAGCACTAGTTGCGAACACGCGGTGCGCAGGGGTCTGCAGGGGGTCTATCATGCCTTCGCCGTCTAGGAGAACCTCTATGCTTTCAGTGGTGCCCCCGATTGATGCATTCTTAGCTAGCCCATCAGCCCTCTGGTTCTTGTCCCTGGGGATCAGCTCGATATTGAAATTGGCGAAACAGGCTTTTGCCCCCATCACCTTGGAGAAATACCTGTGCAACCTCGGCTCTTTTACTTCAAAGTCCCCCCTGACCTGACCGGCAATCAACTGCGAGTCGGTCTTCACGGCGATGTCCTCTACCCCAAAATGTAGTGCCAACTCGAGGCCTTGCAACAATGCCTCGTACTCCGCCTCATTGTTAGTCACCTGGAAACCGAGCCTCAGCGCTTTCTCAACCCTGAAGCCCGTTGGGGTCTGCAAGACTATCCCGATCCCCGACCCCGAGGCATTCGTGGATCCGTCCGTATGGAGCGTCCAGGTTGAAGGGGTGTAAAGCTGTGAAATCTGACTCAGGTCATGCCGCTCACCAAAGGATTCGATTTCCACCAGAAAATCTGCCATGACTTGCCCCTTCTTTGCCGTCCAAGGCTGATACTTGATATCATATACCCCCAGCTCGATGGCCCATTTGGTCAGTCATCCCGACAGGTCTGGTTTGGCCAAGATTTGGCGGATGGGGAAATTCATATATATACAGTGACCGAGTGTGCCTCAAAGTACTGCCAGAGCTTTCTTTTAGCGTTGACCAGAGCGAGGATCAGCTTCTCTGCTACACTGTATCGGGTTTCGGCGTCTAGGAGCATGCGGCTTATATAGAACACTAGCTTTTGCTTACCGTCTTGCTCGACGAATAGTACGGCGCTGACCTCTACTTTGGACACTGCTAAATAAGTGTACAGACGCTCTCCTTCCGACGGGGAAGCCAGAATAGGTGGGTGGCTCAGATACAGCTTGAGGTCTGCCAGTGCTTTGTCCTGTTCCTCTCTCAGATGGCCGTAGAGTTTTTCTTCAGGCATTGGAAGAAAGGCTTGCATCAGTCAGACATCTTGGCTACGAATCGGCTGAGAGCGGCTACTTTCCTGGTTAGGCGTTGGACCTCTCGAACGGATGAGGGCCTCTGCACGTTTGCTATCGAGGTCAGCTGGGTCGGATTAGCTTCAATACCCCTCCGGCTCACGATATGTCCCAAGAATTGCCCCGAGGATACCCCAAATGCACACTTTTTGGGGTTCAGACGCATCTGATGCTGCCTCAGAATCTGAAAGCATTCGTCTAGGTGTGTTAGATGGTCCGAATCCTCCCTGCTCTTTACGACCATGTCATCGATGTAGATCTCCATAGTCTTTCCTAACAGCCCTGCGAACATCTTATTCATGAACCTTTGGTAGGTGGCTCCTGCGTTTTTTAGGCCAAATGGCATGCGCTTGTAGCAGTACAGACCTCGCTCTGTGATAAAAGCGGTGTGGATCTGGTCTTCCGCATACAGGAGAATCTGGTTGTATCCGGAATAGGCATCAAGAAAGCTCATCCTGTTGAATCCCACCGTCGCGTCTACCATTTGGTCGATCCTTGGCAGGGGAAAACTATCCTTTGGGCAGGCCTTGTTCAGGTTGGTGAAATCTATGCAGATATGGTCGTCTCTGTTTTTCTTTTTCACCACTACCGGGTTAGAAACCCACCGTGGGTATATGCAATTCCTGATTAGTCCGTTCTCCAGTAGCTTTTCCACCTCCTTATTGATCGCCCTATTTTTCTCTGGTGCGAATCTTCAGGGTTTCTACCTGACCGAGGGGAAATGGGGGTCTATATTCAGTCAGTGACAGGAGTGTGCGGGGTCTATCCCTTGCATATCATCGTGGGACCATGCAAAGACGTCTTCATTCCGTTTTAAGAATCCCAACATTTCATTCTTCTGTTCCTCGGGCAATAAGGCTCTGATCAGGATCACCTTCGCCGGTACTTCCTTTCTGATTGGGACCGCTACCAGCTCTTCGATGGTGGATTGCGGGCCGTCAGAATCTTCTTCGATTCGTCTCATGTATGCTGGCAGGCGGTCCTTTGATTGCTATCCGTCCCCAGCTTCGGCGCTTGCACTCACGTCGGCTCCCCTCAGGGCGGCCGAAAAGCATTTTCTCGTAGAGGCCTGGTCCCCCCTGATGTCAATCGTGTACGTGCCGTCCTTTGACTGACATCTTAAGACCTGATGGAGGGTGGAAGCGACCTCATGCATGGCATGGATCCAACCCCTTCCCATGATGACATTGAAGGAAGATTGGCAGTCCACGACGACGAAATCCACATCCACACATCTTTCGGCCGCGCAAACATTAAGGGTAACGAGGCCTAAAGGGCAGACCCTGGTGCTGTCAAAAGCGAAAAGCGGTTGACAGGTTGGCCTGAGTGCGCTCCTATCCAGGCCCATATTTTCGAACATGTTGAGGAATAGGATATCGACACTACTCCCTCCATCGATCAAGACCCGTCCAACCAACGCGGAGCCGATCTACAGCTTGACCACCAAGGGGTCGTTGTGAGGATGGCGCACCGTGGTTAGGTCTTGCTGAGTAAAAACAATGGGGGCGGCTGACGCGCGGCCCTCTCCCGACATCAAGTGGTTCACGGAGTGTCCCATCCCCTTTAAGCACTTCGCCCTGCTCTCGGCTCTTTTGAGGCACTTATCTTCCTTCTCTTGATCGTGGGTCAGCTCTGGCCTGCCCACAATGGTCGGGACTATCCTGAGGGTCTGCTCTCTTGACCCAGAAGCCTGGGCCTGCTTCCCTTTCTCACCCCTGGCAATGTCTTTCCGCGGCTGGTCTTCATTGGTTTTCACGTACTGCCCGAAATCTTTGTGGAACTGGCAGTACCTGCTCCTATTCTTCATATGTTCCGGGATGCCGGATTTGGGCAGGTCCTTGAAAATGCCCCTGTCTCTGTTCCGGAGGTATATCACATCGATCGGCGTGTTGAGCTCGTACTTGGGTAGAGGATCACGGGTCGTCTTCCTCCTCTTGCCTCCCTCCAAACCGTCTCGTGCCGGGACTTCTTGCTTCGGGGCCGGCCCTTAGCCTGGTGGGGGCCTCTTCATCCCTTGTGGGGCCAGGGGTTGTATTGGCGTCGTCGTTACTGTAGCAGAGGTCTTGGGTGCCTTCTGGCGGCTTTCCAGTACCCTGAACACCCCTTCCGACTTGGCCTGGACGTCCGCTATGTCATATGGTAGGTTTAGAAGGAGATGATCTGATAGCATTGATCTCGGCTGCAGGCTTCGGATGAACGATCCTGCGGCTTTGACCGAGTCTGCGTTATGGACCAGCGACATTGTCTCGACGAAACGCGAGAGATACTCCCGTGGGGATTCATCTGTGGCCTGCTCCAAACGGTCCAGGTCTCGCATGGTTTTTTCCTGTTTTCGGACACCTGCATATTGCCTCAAGAAAAGTCTGCAGAAGTCTTCGAATCCGTTTATGGACTTTTCTGGGAGTTGCCTGAACCATAACAGAGCTGGTCCCACAAGGGTTGTAGAAAAAACCTTGCAAGTCATAGCCTCGTCCTGGGTCTCTAAGGCCATCTTCTGCTGGAAGTGGTATATATGGTCGAGGGGGTCAGTTTTCCCCTTGAACGGCCTGAAGGTCGGGGTCGTGAAGTCTCTCGACCTGGGTTCCATCTGGATCCAGTCAACGAAGGCTGTCCAGTTGATGCCTCGCACAGTTTGCTCTGCCAGATCATCAGGGGTCTGGCTATGATGGTTGCTGAGTCTCTTACCCAACTCTGCCATCATCTCTTGCTTCCAGTCGGGGGGCGTACCCCCAGGGCTTTCATGGTGTCTTCCGCCCGTTGCCCCCCTGGTTTGGAAAGGTCTCGACTGGCTTTGCCGTACCCCCTGCATTTGTGACCTGGATGGGACGGGAGCCTCTCCCTGCGGTTGGCCTCCAAACTCTTATTGTACTTCTTCGTCGAAATCTTCCCTCTGCTGGATCCTATCTTCACTTGCCAGTAAACCCTCGAGGCGAGCATTATCTCTGTGTACCTCTGCGACCTCGTCCCTTAGACCCAGGATGGCCTCGTGGGCCATCTCTGCCTTTCTGTTCGCTTCTGCCAGGGCGGCAAGCATCTGATCCAGCTTCTGCCCTAGATCTGGTCATTCCTCTCGGGAGCTTCCTTCGGCATCAGGACGTGTGCTCCTGGTTGTCATTCTTGAGGATGCCATCAGGCGTTATATGGCTTTTTTGTTCGGGGAGGGCATGGTTGCGAGTTTCTCACTCTCTTTTCCACGTTCATTCGCTTCCCACAGACGGCGCCAAACTGTTGGAGCAGTTTCTCACCAGCTGTCCACGTGTCTTGAACTACTGTCGCTGTACTCTCCAATTGTCCACGTGTTCTTGCTATCTCAAAGTTCCCTGAACTCCAAGCAAGATCGGAGAGGCGGGGGTGGCTACCTGCAAAGACTCTCCGATGCTTAAGTCAGTGGTTTTTCTTTGTGTTGGGTAGCAAGGAAAATATATTTGTGTATGAATATCTATATGTTTTTTTTGTTCACAGACTTTCTTATATATATATATCTGTTGTTTTTAGTATACATGCCCCTCTCGGGAACGCATGGCTTCTATATATATAGTCCTGAGATAGCGAACAGCTTGGTTCTCCCTCTCAGGAATGAGTACCTTTCACCTCAAGATCTTTTTTAATAGTCACGGGCCGAGATTTCTGTGATCTCCTCTGTGCTACAGTGGCCTGATTTTCGCCTCCTCCTATGGCTTCAATCTGTCAGGAGTAAGATTTGCGCAAATCATCGTTCTGTCAGGACGGCCTGTCCCTGGTACACACACCTACCCAGGATCGCATTAAATGCTCTGTCTGGGTCTGGAGCCGTGGGTTACTTTCCATTGTATCCAGACTGAAGACCCTTGGGGCTTCTGACCCTTTCGACTGTTGAGATAAGGGCCGCTATTCCTAGATAGCAGACCCTCGAGGCCTCTGACCCCCAGCTGTCGTGGTTGGGGTCTGACTGGCCGGACCGTCTGGGGTCAGTGATGGGACCCTTGGGGCTTCTTACCCTTCCGCCTGTTGAGATAAGGGCCGCTGTTCCCAGATAGCAGACCCTTGGGGCCTCTGACCCCCAGCTGTCGTGGTTGGGGTCTGACTGGCTGGACCGTCTGGGATCAGCGACGGTTTCGGCCCTAACCTTAGACGGCCCAAAGGCCGATGGTGAGATCACGTGCGATCCGCGTAGCCTTCCTCGTGGCATAAGGTTCGGGAACGGGTCCCACAATCACACTGCTACAAGATATCAAATAATATAAATTAGAAAACTTCTAACTGGGCTATGTGCCTAGTATAGTTATTAGGTTTTACCGTGTAGCCTATTGGGTTGTTTTTATTTGGGTGTCACACGCCTAGTCCAATTATTGGGCAAAGACGTGTAGCCTAATTAGTGTGAACAGTGAAGAGATTAGTTTTTAGAAACTTTTGTTTTTAGATTAACTGATAATTGATTACCAATATTGATATGATTAGAATATCTGACTAAGCTGATTAGAATATTTTAATTTAAATAATTTAGATGAATTTTAATTGTGATATTGGATAAAATTATATTCGAAAAATGACAAGTCAAATATTTGAATAATATAGAAGTTGCAATAAATTACAAATCAATTAAATATGTAGAAATAACAAGAAAGAAAAACTAACAAGTTCACAAAAGGGAACTCACACTGGCCAAATCTGGCCAAGAGTTACATTTTAGCTTTTATGAGTCATATATACTTAACTCATGTATCATGTTGGTTTAGAAACTGCCATGGACCAAGCAATGAATGCTCTAATGGATCCCGGGGTAAAGTCTCCCAAATATGTGTAGGATCATATTATAGACATGATATCTCAAGTAAACAATAACAATACCAATATCTGTGCATTAGAAGTCTTGTATATGGTACAATGATTTTCTAGTTAAGAATAATGAGTCTAGAGAAGTTGAGAGGTAAACTTTAGATCACTAGTATAAAATACTCTTTTGGACGATGGTTTTAAACCATGATCTAAAGGTAAAGATAACATCTAAGAAACTATCATCAATACTAGTATAATATTTTCTTCAGTACAAAAGACGAACAATCACAACCGTCGTAGTAAACACAAAAATTGGAGGGAAAGTGTTGATTTTTAGGACTATAGATGATGGTTTTTTGGTAAAACCATCGTCTATAGGTATTGAAAGATATAACTATAAATGACAATTTTGCTAGAAAATTGTCATCTATAGTATTTTTTTTTTTTAAAAAAAGAAATTGCTCAATTTTTCTATTTTTCTCATGGATTACCAATATTCATGATCTAATTAAAAAGTTAATAAACCATGTAATATCTTTTAAAGCACATCCAGAATATAGGTTCTAATTCCTAACAAATAAAAAACGATATAGATGTTATACTAAGTTAAACATCATCTTCACCATCATTTTAAATTTCAATAATTACTCATTAAGGAATTGATGATATTACTTATTGTGGTTCAACTCTCAATATTAGGAGTCTAAAGATAAGCTTTTTGGAGTGGGTCTTTGAAGAGAGAGAAATATACTAAATAGTTCTGAAAGAAAATATCTACTTATAAATTCTTTATGTCAATAAGTATTTTTTTTCTCACTTAAAAGGAGGGTGAGCATGAGTTGTGATTAACAAATTGGGAGAATGAACTCCATGCAACTTCTCTTAAGTGGAGTTTTTTATTAACCTAATCAAAAATTTGGACTCTGGCTTTCTCTCTTATTCTATTGTATAATCAAGAGTTTGGAATATACATAGCCTAATCAAAACTAAGTTCTTATAATCATACTTTCCAACCCAAACACATAGTAGTAATATTCTCCTAAGCATTTTATCAAATACATTGTATGCACATCATGTCTTCCTCAAACTTAAACATCAAATGTTCAAGCCTAATAAAAAAGATGCAAAAGACATATATCAAAACAATTATTTTACTATATAAATATAAACCAAGCCTAATCAAAAAGATACAAAACATATACCAAAATAATTACTTTACTCTATTATTAATAATAAGTCACTTAGGAATTTAATCAAGCAGATAAATTACATGCATCATTTGTATCTAAAATGACATTTCTTTCTACTATAAAGATATGCCAAACCAATTCTCGTACTAAAATTAATGTCTACTTGATCAATATTTGCTTGCCAAATTTAATATGAAAATGATCAATTACTATCAAATAAATAACAAAATAATGTAAATTATTTAATAATACTTCTCTTAGACATTTTATCAAATACAAGTTGGGTATCTTATATTTTGTTAAAAGGAAGAAATTACATATACAAAATTTAAACATCAGATTACCAAGTTCAAGGAAAGAAGATCAAAATAAACAATTAAAAATATTGTAATATATAATTTCCAATTTTACAAGCGTAATCTCTCAGATTAGCCCAAAATGCACCCAAATATCTTTACAATATCTTTTACTGCCTACACCTTTAACCAAAATCATAAATTCTAAAATATATATAACTAAAAGTAAGACTAATCTTACACAAACAATCGAATAAGGAAGAAAATTTATCAAAATTATATTAAAGAACAGATACCTTGCCCAAGCAATTAGAACAACTAAACTCTCATCCAATCCTTTAAAGGTGAATAAAAATAAGATTAAATGCTGAGAAACAAAAGAAAAATGCATGAAATGATCGAAAATGAATATAATGTAAAAGAAGAAGGCAAAAGACCTTTCTTACTCTGCTAGAGCAATTTGCACATGCTTGGAGTTGAGAGCTTGGATTGAAGATCGATCTCACCTTCCTTGACAAGCGAGACATTGAGCTAAAAGGGGCAAAAATTGTTGTGAGAGAGAATGTCAAACGCATATTATTCATAACATGTCCAATACAAACTTAACTTTGAAATGACCAATTTTCTTCACGAAGATAAAAACTCAAGTTTCAAAGGTATAATCAAATCATTATATAGTTTACCTATAAGAAATAATAGAACTACTTTCTTGTACACTTTCTCTTAAAAAAAAGGTAAGTATAAAATGTTCATGAGCTATGATGTCATTATCTTGTAAGTTTTGAATTTTTAATTTTGATATATAAACATCTAGTTTTATAACTTAAATGACATTTGGATAAGTTAAGGCATTACTTTGCCTCAAACATACATCAAATATTGATACTCTATTCAGACTCTCTTAAATATTTTGTCGAATATATGATATTCATAAAATATCCTATATAAACTTAAACTTGAAATGACCAAACTCCTTCACAAAGATACATAAAACTTAAGTTTCAGATCACCAAGCACAATTAAGTCACTATATAATTTACAAACCTATAACGAATCGTTAAAGAATTAATTAATTTCTTATACATTTTCTCTTTAAAAGTTTAAGAAAATATTGTCATGAGCTATGAATCTCTATCTCATAAGTTTTGAATTTTTAATTTTAACATATACATATCAAATTTTATAACTCTAATGATATTTTGATAACTAAAGTCTCATTACTTCGTGTCAAATATTATCAAAAATTGTATTTACTCTATTAATATTATTTTAGATATTTTATCAAATACATAGTATGCATAAGCTTCAATTGACCAATTTCAATGGAAAAGGTATATAAAATCAAATCTTCAAATAACCAAGCCCAATCAGAGTACAAAATAGTTCACAATTCTCAAAGGATTAGAAGAAGAATTACTAAATTTCACAAAAATTAGCTCTCAGATTAAGGTTAAAAATCAAGATAGCTCTCGGATTAAAGTAGCTTTAAAATGATTTCAGGGTAGAAAATCTTATACATTGAACAAGAATACAAATTTGAAAACATATACAACCAATAAGAATTGAAATCATACACAAATAAAATAAAAATAAAAAAATTTGTATACAAAAAACTTCACCCATGTGAATAGAAGAACCTAACCAAATCAATTTCCTCTAAAATCTCCGAAAACCAAGTTAAATGCGAGAATCGGACAAAAAATTGGAATTATATGGTAGAAAATGATGGAAAATGGTGCGGAATAGTGAGAATAGGGCGAAAAGGAGAAGAGAGAGTCGCTGAAAGTGAACTGAGACTGTTCACTCGGAACTCAGTTTCGAGCCCTAAAAGACGAGAGAGTAGATGACGGGTTCTTTTATACCTATCGTCTATTCTGGCCAAAATTTTGAATGAAATGCGTGTTTCACTTAAGGTTCGAGGAGACGTGTTTTCAAAAGTTTTTTCTAAAAAAAAAAAACTAAGAATAGATGACGGGTATTATCAAAAACTATTGTCTATCATCAATAATTTTTTCTAAAAACAAGCATTTTCAAGTAAGTTGAAATAAATTTGAAAATTTTTTTTTAAAAAAAATAGAGAATATAAGATGGTTTTATCTAAACCCACCATCTGTAGTCAATAATTTTTTTTTTAATAACGCATGCATTCAAGCACATTTTTATCTTGAAATAATTTTGAAATATTTAAAAAAAAAAAAAAGAATAGACGATAGTCTTCACCAATACCCGTAATCTATAGTGCTCTAGTATTCACAACGTCGCCCTTATTTTTTTAGACGACATTTTTTTTTGAAAACGTCATCTTTATTCCTGCCATCTCTGTCTTTTAAAGGTAAATTTGTAGTACTGAATAGAGCAACTAGTGCACTCAGGAAGATCACGAGGCCTAGAATAAAAAGATATCACAAAGCAAAATATTTTCATTGAAGAGTGAGAGAATACTGGAGAAATCAACATGATTTCTTAATTAGCCAATGACAATGAGGAAGAAAGTAATTTGTATTACTTATAAATATGTTTCGAAGTAGACTTTGAAGCTACTAATTATGTTTGCAATTCTGTATATAGGTTTCCTGTAGACCAAATTAAAGACCGAGTGAAGGGGAATTTAATTACGCTTGGGCTTCGGGTGTTGGTTTCAGCTATTGTATTAGGAACGCTGGTTTTAGAATTAATTTGGCAAAAAAAAATGATGAGTAAAAATTGAAATATCAAATTTTATACTAAAAATTATATTGAATATGTGATTATTTTTAACCACATAATCTTAACTGGTATAATCTCACTTTAAAATAATAAATAATTAACATTAATCCCACTTAAAGATAATAAGTAATTAACATGCATACCACATTATTTGATCTAAATTTTTAGAACAAAATTTTGTTTTCCTTGCCATTACTCTTTATCCATACATTACATACAAGCGGTGGGGTTTTGTCTGGCGAGTTTTTATTTTTAATTATTTGTTATTTCAGCTGCCGTACAATATTCCCGGATTGGTGTGTTGTTGTGGTTTGGCTTTTTGTCGTACCCATCTGAGTCACAGCATGACCTGTATTTTGTCTCTAATATGCGCCCTGTGCTGTGCTGTGCAAAGCACAGATCAGTCCAGGTGATATTTATAACGGAAGTGACAGAAATAGTTTTCATTTCTATTATTTGGGAATTGGAAGCCTTTGGTCAAATTTTCAAATATATTGCCAAACTTAGCTATTTTGGAATTTTCAAAACCTTACCATTTTCAGCTCAATTTTTTCCCGTGAACTCTTTCATGCTTCCCAATAAGGTCGACTTATTACAATTCTTTTTGTTTAATATTGTCACTAGGGTTTAAGAGTTAGTAGGTTATTTGGTCATTTACTTTCCTTTAGAAATTCTTTTAGAACATGATAAGCGAAAAATAATGTGGTGATAAAGTAGTAACCTCCTTACAAGATTGCAGTGCATTAAAAGATATGTATCCAAAAATAAAAATGATAAAAGATGAAGTACTTGATATTTGTTTTGAGAAATTCGGGAAAAAAAAATAAAAAAAAATTTCCCCACCAAACTGAAGCAAAAAAGGTAAAAATTATGATAGTCATCTCTTAATGGATAATGTATGTTGTACATATCCAATAGCTATGAAACACAGCATTCCGTATCGGTGGTGCATGTAAAACACAACATTTCGCAACTTTTCAAATCATACAATATTAACGAAGTTCCTTTAAGTTATGTAGTAGTATTTGCAATACGGAACACTATATACGTAACAATTAATGTGTTAGTCAGAACTATTACATTGTAACTTGTACAAGTACTTAATCATCGATCTCATACAGTTAATTCATATCTAATAAATATATAGCGACGTGTATTGATGATCACATCATAAAACATAATTGCCCGATAGCATTACTCTAATGACCATTTTTTATGATCTACTGTTATAGAAATTAAGTGGGTCAAAATGATGTTTTCTTTTAGAACACTTGTCTTCCAATGTATATACAGATAATTATCAGCCTTACATAACTTAAGCATCTAGCTCTCATGAATATTTTTACCCAAATTTCATATATATATATATATATATATATAGTAAGTCAATAGCTATTTTGATACACAACATATATATGTGTCTATTCAGTGTGCCCTTTTCTTCCGAAGGATAACATGTATATGTTGTACGTGTACGTGGCAATTTTAACTACGAAATCATGCAATGAACGAAGTTCCACAAAGTTAAGCAATAATATTTGTGCGGACACATACACATATATATATATATGTGTATATATATATAACCATCAACGTGTTAGGTAGCACTGTTACGTATATATTAAATTTTAAGAGACCTTGATTGTTGATATAATTATATGCAACAATATTACATGGCAATTAATTTGTATTGATAACATCATAGTAGTACATCGTGATGATTATTTATGTTCTACTGCTTTGAATAAATAATCAAGTCCCGTGATGTTTTAGTTTAAACATTTTTCTTTTTCATTGTATGTAAATGTCAAGAGTAAAATATTTACAAGGAACACTCGCGAATTAAACCTAATTTCCTATTGGGACTTCTATTATTCTATTTCTAGGTTCACACTTAGGGGACTCGGCATTATTGATGATGTACTCAAAATAAACGTATACGCTCCAGCCCCAAAACCATTGTACTAAAAACCCAGCTATGAGTCTCAGTACACCAATTCAAAGATCAAAAGAATTATTTCAGTACCAGAACAATTTCGTAGTTTTCTTTCAATTTTATTTTTGTACAACTTGGTTTTTTGTTGAAAATAATTAAAAAAAAATCTCCCAAACCCATGTATATATGTATATAATAATATATATATATATATAGAGAGAGAGAGAGAGAGAGAGAGAGAGAGAGAGAGAGGAGGCAAACCTCCATTTCGAAGTTATTAAACTCTACCGTAGCCAAAAAACGTTAATAATTAAATCGGTCATCTTTTCAATAATGTATAAATCAAGTACGAGCGAAAAAAAATTAAAATTTTAAAGAAAGAAACAAGGGCTGTAATCTGAGGTTTGCTGTACTAGAATCACATGGGAAATAGAATTGAATGTCTGATCCAAATGAATAATACAATTCACTGGTCCCAATTTATAATAAATTTCAAAGTTATATAATATTATATTATATATGTACCGCAAGTTTCATTATTATATACCGCAAGTTCATTACATCAAATACAAAATTGGTGGAGTTGAGAGCCCTGCTCCCTTCAATTCAGTCCCTCCACAACCACCTGAAGTCAGTAATGTAAATGCTCCACACACATCCCCACTAATTGAAATTAAAAAAAAAAAAAAGGGACACAAAATACAACATACAGAACTCCAAAAAAAAAAAAAAAAAAGAACATGATGCTCAGTACAGACACCAAATATAAGATCACTGGCCCTAAGTAATTTTTTTTTTTTTTTGGAGATAAGACCAGCCCTAAATTATGGTACTTATAGGGGCATAACATATATTATAAGGTAACAATTAAATTCTAGGAGCTTAATTTTATGTTTATTTCCAACAAGCACTACTCCCTAATGACCAATGAGTCGTCTAGGAAAGAGGAGCCCTATGAGGAGCACCCTTTCTCCTGCTGCTTAGGGAGAGGACAATTCCAGGAAGAAAGCCACCACCTTTGTTCTTCTTCTTCACGGTACTGTTGGCCGCAGCCGGCTCCCGCAAAATCGCCGAGTTGCTGGTGGCCTGATCGCGGGACCCACCGGATGAATGTCCGTATTGCAATGTGTGATCTTCCAAGATTGGACTAATATCGTCGTCAATGACTTCAGAACCATCCATCCTCAGTCCTTCAAATTGGGAAATTGTGAAATCAGATTCATCAAATCGGTACAGAATTGTGCTCAAATCATCCCCTTGATTCACTAAGTAATCGACCTGCATTTTCACTTTTTTTTTAATTTTTTGTTTTGTCACACTTTCAAGCATTATGAATTATGCTCTATATATCAAATCTTATTTTATTTTATTTTTTTAAATATAAACAAATAAAATATAAATATATAGTAGAGTTTGCCAGGTAATTTTGACCTTTTCACTTTCTTTTGAACAAATAACATTATTACCAAGCAGGTCCTATACATGTTTTACTTTTACCAAAGATGTAGTCAAGTTTCTGAATGCAAAAAGTAAATTAAAACATGACCAGACAATAGATTGTGCTAGCGCAAAACCCAAGTAGGGTATCTGCATAATTTGCAGATATATATGAAGACCATAAAAAGCATTGCCACGTGGCAATAAGAATATTGCTCAATTCAAGGAATATTATTTGCGGATTAATCAATTATATGTGAATTATTTAACCAAAAAAGAAAGAAATATTATATATATAATTAAATTTAATTCAACCCTAATGTTTTTCTTAGAGGAATTAAACCCTAAACCCTAATGATCGAAAGTAAGGAAATTAATTAAAGAAACGGATGACCTTGCATGAGAGAGAACAGAAGTGGAATGGCTCTTGAAGAATTCTATCACATGTGAAGCAAATATTGGCAGAACCTTTGCAACTCCTAGACTGTGGCCTCTGATTTAAGAATATCACTTTGGCTCCGTTAATGGTATAGGGCTGCCAACCAAATAATAAAAAATTGTCACCATAATAAATATAATATACTCAAGTAGTGTAACGCATAAATAATACACACAAAATTATATGGTATAATTGGGAAAAACATTATTCAGTTGCCAAAGCTTTCAATGGTACTCAATATTGATCATATTTCCAGAAAAGTAGGTCCACTTCAATTAAGACAATGGATAGTCCAATTGGACAATGACAATTTTAGTCAAAATTGAATTAATGAGATTCCTACAAAAATATTTTCTTTTTCAAATCCTTATTTCTTGTTGCCTTGTTATATTCGAAGTCAAAGTTGAAAATACCTGGATGAAGGAACAGTCAATGAGCTTTTCAAGATCCCCCAATCGAACAACATCGTGGTAAACATATCGCCTGACCTGTCACACATGCGACTAAAATCTCAATTGGCTGCAATAATAAACATTATTTTTTTAATATTTATGACGATTTATTATGCCACAAATAGGATCATGATTATAATAAGCTTTCATTATCATCACCCTAGGATTCTTGGCTGACTTAGTTTAGTATGAAAATTTTACTGTACAAAATTTAACCCTACTGGGCCACTCATCTTGGAAAAAATATTAGGTGAGAGGTTAAAATGAACTGAGCTGAAGTAAATTATGGCAAATGGGTTTTTCCTTTATTCTATTTTATTTTTTGTTTTTCAATTCAAGATTAAAAATAATGGATTGTGGAAAAATCGGGTCAAACTTTCGCTTTCTTTGAAAGCAACAGATGAGGAAAGCTTTACAGTGGAAATGGAAAAAATAATGAAATCTTCTATTAATAGGAAAGAATCCAAATCCAAAAAGGGGGTTCAACCATGCAGTCATACACCCACATTATATCTATATATATATATAGAACAAACAAATACAGAATTTATCTTTGATAAAAGACAACTTTGTATGGATTCAAAAGAGTTATATACAATTTTGTATGGATTCAAAAGAATTATATCTAGATTCCTATTGGTCATTGATATATTCTCCTCTTCCTTTCTTCTTGGCAAAATCAAGACTCGTCGGTAAAATAGGCCAAAATAAATATTGAATATCATCTACTCCGCCATACAGTTATAATTTAATGGATTATTACAGCAACAGATTACAGTCGAAACAGTATTTACAACATTATTTACAATGTTTGAGATAAGAATATTTTTTAGAATAAAAAGGACAGAAAGGGCAGAATGAGTGAAAATAAAAGGGCAATTATGAAATGAAAGGATAGTATAAGAAGCAAAAAGAATGAAATTATTGAAAATTGTACAAGAACCGGGAACTTAAAGACAAATATTTTGAAGATTTGAAGAACAAGAAGAAATAAAACCCAAAGAGAAATTCCCAAGACAAGCGTATACTAAATTTAGAAAAAAAAAATTAAAAAAAAAAATGAAGATATTTTGCTCAATGCCTCAATCTAACCCAGAACAAAGCTGCACGAGAATTCACATAAAAGAGTGAAAAAAATGTTAAAACAAAAAATTAACTTAACCCAAAGGAATCCCAATTTCCCAAATATCCAAAAAGGAATTAAATTTGAAAAGGTAAAAGAAAGAGAAGTAACAGAAAAGAAGTTGGAATTTCATATAATTAATCACAAAAGAGGAAGTAAAAGAAAACATAATTAGTGGGAGGAGAAGATGGTAATTTGGCACCAAATAGTAGCGGCGCTGACGATGATGAATAGAGTGGTAAAGTTTAGTAGTAGAGAGTACCTGGAGAAGAGGGTGAGAGCGGTGAGAAGGAAGGCAGTGGGGGCAAATACTAAGGCAACAGTGCAAGCAAAAGACGTTCTTCTCGTTCTTCCTGCGATTCTCGTGGGCCCCACAAACCCCAAAGAATGTCTCACCCATCAGTCCCTCTAGCCATGCAGGCTTCATATTCCTATCCATACCGGCTTCTGCTTCTCCTGAACCGTATACTTCTCTCACCATCTCTCTCTCTCGTCAAGTAGTTTTTTTCCTTTCTCTTTTTCTTAATTTGCTTCTACTTTCCAATTTATATAAGTAAGTATATATAAACAGAGAGAGATACAGTAACAGGGCAAGCTCAGACCCAGCTGAATGAGAGGGATTTTCTTTCTTTCTATCTCTCTCTAAGCTAGCTAGCTAGCTGACACTAGTACTCTTGAGAGGGTGTGGCAATGAATATTTACTAGTTTTTATTTTTCTAATTTGTTTCTACAAAGTGACCTTTCAAAACCCTAAACCAAAGTTCTCCTTTTATAGCACAGGAGGTTCCAGAATTATTGTCGTTTCTTTATGGTGGAAAGAGAGAGTCATTTCATATTGGACAAAGTGAGAAAAAATATATATATATTAAAAAAAAATTAAGCATCGAAGAAAACACGCCAATAAGAAAAAAAATAAACCAAATGATTTTGAGAAATAATGTTGGGGGGAAGATGTTTTTGTGTGATTACAGTAGTCATTAATTGGCATAAGTCCTATATGAGTCCCACTATAGGTACATTGCCAATCAATCACATAATTGGATAGACGTACTTGTCTTTTCCAAAAGTTATTGATGTTAATTACCTCTAGAGAGAAAAAGAAAAAGAAAGAACTTATTGATGTTAAACGTTGTTTTCGTGAACAAAGATGACATTCGTTTATTATGGCAAAAATATCGAATATATGACGTCTATTAACACGCATTTTAATTCACAAACGAATGTCAAGAAAAAAATTATTATTGATTAAAAAACTCTTTCAATATTTTAATACGTCGTTAATTAGCGTGAAAATTTATTATGCAAATTGAGTGATAATAATTTTTTAAAATTTATAATAAATAAAAATTATTAATTAAGTCTTATTTATTATTTTTTTTTCAAAGAAAAAGACAAGAAAGTAAAAACTCAATTCATTGAAGTGCTACTTCTTATTGCAATAGAGTGTCCAAAAATATTGACAAAAACATGACATATATAGAATTTAATGAAAATAAACACATGATCTTAAAATCGAGAGGAAAGAAAAGAGAGAGATAACAATGAATTTACTATAATCGACCCAGGAATTTTGACAAATAATTGATTCTGAATTTTTTAGGTCATGTTATAATTACCAAAATAAAGATTAGAAAAATTGTAATTTGATAACCATATATAAAAGATGGAATTTGACATAAAGCATCGTAATTTGCTGACTTTATTGTTCTCCACCACATGTACTTTCTTAATCGACCACTAACTTGAGAAAATCCGTCACTTAGGCACACATAAAAAAATCGGGAAATGTTCCATAACTTCATGACCGCAATCTTTTCTTTTGCAATCCTCACTTGTATTTAACACTATATATACTATGAGCATATTACCCACCATATGTATATGAAACTTAATATTTAAATAGACCTATAAGTTAGATGTGAAATCTAATATTTTAATCGAGTAAAGCTATGAATCACATATAGTGAGTGGGCTCACTTGTGTTTGTTATTTTTCATTTCAGTTAGTATGTGTTAAGCGTTATATAATGTGCTCCGTATAATATTGTTCCAAAATCGAAACTTTCGAGAGAGGAGAGATAGTTAAATTGTTTCTGGGATAATAGGATTTAATTTGGCTGTGGTGAGGTGCAAAATGAGGAGTAGAGTAAATGTCAGGAGCCCGCCAACCAATATTGTACTCTCGACTAGGGAGGATAATATGGGTCAATTACGATAATACGATTCGAAACCTGCATAAAATTAGTAGGTTTGGGTTTATCCTAAACGGGTTTGGGTCAAAATCGGGTTGAACTCGCGAACCCGTTTAATAAGGTCAACCTGTTTATGACCCATGTAATACTTATTTGAAAATATTAGTGTATTTTTAAGACTTTATTATACATATATATTAGGATTTTATGTGGTTTCAATTAATTTTTAGTAAATATTAATGTCTTAAGGTCATAAAACTTATATAAATTTATGTTCAATGTGTTAAAAATATATATTTTAGCTAATTTAGATTTAGGGGTCGTGTTGGGTTGACTTGACCCGAATATGACCTATTTGAATAAACGGGTTATACGGGTCGTGTCGGGTCAACCCGTTTATAAATGGGTCGGATTCGAGTTGAGGCATATGTTATTATACATGGACATTGACACGATACGAATACGACCTGCTGATATGAATTATCACCCCTACTCTAGAGCTACATCCACACAAATCCTTTATCTCCAATTAATTTGAGCCCTCTAGTTCCGAACCAGGCCACTCTGTTTCTAGCTAAGCCTGTGACTTCTGTAGATTGACCGAAGTGTCATTAAACTAATAATATACATTTGTCTTGTGTATGTATAAATATTTGAGTTAATGATATTAATAGTCCTTGAATTATACCTATTTTACCACTTTGTTTCCAGAATTTTTAATATATATATTAACAGTCCATTAATTATGTTATTATTGTAATAATAATTTTTTTGCACAGGTTATTAAATATTTAGAAGAAATAAGTCATTACAGAGCATCAGATTTGGTAACCGTGGTAAAAAATGAGATTCTAAATTTTTAACTTGCATAATAGACTACCAAAACTTAGGTAATTATTGCAATAACAACCATTTTTCTCACAAATTGTTAAATTTCTAACAAAAATGAGTCACGTACAATGTGTACAATTTAGTAATTATGGCTACAAATAAGATTCTGACTGATATAAGTAAATAATGCCCAATTATATGCTTTTTCTATAATTATTTTCTGTTCAAAAACTAATAGTTTATGATAAAAGGATTATTACTACAACAATTGCATAATTCAGAAGGGAAAATGATACAATGAGTATAATTCAAAGATTATAAATATATTTATCCTCATTATGACCAAACCTAGGCTAGTGATAGACAGAGAATTTCATAAGTAGAAATTCATAAGTTGTTTTTAAAAAAAAATATAGAAACTTCAATTTTCAATTTTTTAAAAAAGACGACAATGCTTTTCAAAACGATATACTTTGTAAAAGTTTATAAAAATAATCTAAAATATAAAAGTCTCACAATTTAATGATCACCACTAGACATAGATTGATAATATAAGTTATAAAATATGTCAAAGTATTATCATCATTATCACTAACTAGACATAGTAATTATATAGACCAAATCCATAATATGAGCCATAGAGTTTCATTACAAGTCCAAGATAATTAAAATAAAAGTCTCCAAGTAGCTACCAATAACTACAAAGAACAATAGAGATTCCTCCACTCACTCTATTGTTAGACCACCTAGATCACATTGCACACCATTGGAGAGAGGAAAAGATAGGGTGAATATGCGAATACTCAGTAGGAATTCAATTACCTTTTTGGATAGATGTAATTTTTCAAACCTACATAGTTATCACTTTTTCAAAATCCATTTATAAAATCAAGTTCTCAAATAATCTCAGAAATCATGTTAAAATCCACATTATTATACATATCACAAATTAACCAATAAATATGAGTAGACTCATCCTCCCATCATGGCCTATAATACCACTTTACTAAAGATATCTAGCATCCTGATATAATTGAGCTATATCAGTAAATCATACGTAGGTGCTTAGAGCTCTCACCTAGTGCTACAGCAACTCACCAGCAATCTAAATTGTCATGATGCAATAATCAAGTGTATGATCTTATGGTATGTACAATGTGTCATAGAATGCATAATAACCATGCATCAAATATATCAAGAAAATCATGATCTAAAATTCATTCAAAATTATTCTGGGATTTACGATAAAAACAGACAGCTTAATAGTTGTATTTTCCAAAAACTACAATTTTAGAACCTACATAAAAATAAGGCAATCCAATCTCAGAATAATCCAATCAATTTCAATAGTTCACATATCAATGAATTATCAATTCAAATTATTTTCATTCAAAATTTTCCACATTTTCAAAGATAGGTCATAACGCATAATTTTTGAAAAGTATAAAATTTAGGCAATTGAACTCCTACCTCGCCCTGATAGTTGTGCCAAGTTATCGGCCCTCATAGAATTTTCTTTTGCTCACTTGGGTATTTAATAGATCGTTTTGAGAATCCCGTAAGTTTACTTTAAGGTGTGACTTTTCTAATGAAGCCTCAAATTGAAAAACAAATGTCACCGTTGTGTTCCTATCATCTAAAATAATTAGATTAGGTATATAACTTGACTTAGGTTTGGATTGAAACCCAATCATTAGCATGTAAAACGAGGCAAAATTGCAAGCCTCTTGTCTCGAATTTCGTGCCAATTTGAAACATAGCAATATTATATATTAAAGTTTGTTTCTCAACCTCACTTAGTCTAAATTCGAGGCCCAAGCCATAAACGGACTTTAATTACAAAAGTTATGAAAATATCACTTTTCTAAAAATATTTGCAAAATTGCCAGTTTTTCAAACTAGATTTTCTCTCTACCCATATTTCTATTTTACTCAACTCAATTATTCTTATTATCACCACGTTCACACTATTTTCCACACAAATTATTACAGTCATATCACAAGAGCACCGAAAATAATTATGCAAGTACCAATATTTTGTTACAAAATTGTCCAAAGAGTTCAAACACTCACTGAAGTCAAATCAATCCTTGGCAGAGAAGTGTTGATTCCAGCTTGGGGAAGGATGAGCTTGCTAGAAAGGATGGTGGTTAGTGTCGAATAGTAGCCAAACACTGAATTTTTACCATAATTGGCTGTGGCTTTCGGTGCACTTGGGCTCCACGATCACCAGTGGTGGAGTGCAGTGCAATCGTGGAGTGCAGTGCAACATCGTTGTTGTTCAGGGATAGCCTGCCTCAAGCTTCTGGGCCTGGGTCGACTTTGGTAGCCTGTAATTGGATGATAAACATGAAGGTAAAGTGAGGGAGAGAGAGATTGTATAAGAGATGGGGAATTTGGGGCTAATTTTAGGGATTTTAGAATTTAGAAGTTTTAGTTTTGACATGTGGCTAATGGTGGTTGGGTAAGGAAATTTTAAAAATTTTGGTATAGCACGTATTTCAAAATTTCTGTTCGGCTAAATCTTTTAAGTTTTGAAATTGATACCAGATGTACTCAAATCCTTTCACTTAAACCTCCATTCGATTTTGAATTAAATTTTAGCTATTTTCATTTAATTTTAATCCCATATTTATGAAAAGGCCAATATAACCTTAATTAAAATTCAAGGTTTTTACATCCTCTATTCCTTACAGAAATTTCGTCCCAAAATTTAGAGTACAAAAATATAAATTAAAGTATAACCTCAGGTTGAAAGTTAAGCAAATGAGGATACTTGTTTGACATATTAGCCTCAAGCTCTCGAGTGGCTTCTTCTTCCTTATGATATTCCCACAAACCTTGATAAGCGGAATCTCTCTATTGCGAAGCACTTTGAACTATCTTCTTAGTGTCTGAACTGATTGCTCATCATAAATTACATCTTCCTATGTAGGGCTTTCCACGTCCCGAATGACATGAAATAGGCCAGGTATGTACTTCCTAAATATCAAAACACGGAAAACATTATGTATGCGACCCAATTGCGAGGGTAAATACAAGCGATAAGCTACATGAACAATTCTAGTAATAATCTCGAAATGTCCAATATACCTTGGAGCTAACTTACTTTTAATTCTAAATCTAGTAACTCCACGCCTTGATGTGACTTTCAAAAATACTCGATCGCTAACATTAAACTCTACCTCGCATCTCATGGGATCCACGTAGTTTTTCTGGCGATTCTGAATAACCTTGGGTCTTTCCCTAATCTTGTTGATATTCTCAATAGTCTCTTGAATAACTCTAGTACAAGAGTAACATGCTCTTCTACATCAGCCTAATACAAGGGCGACCTATATAGTCTCATATAGGACCTCATATGGTGTCATTCCAGAACTAGTCTGGTAGCTGTTGTTCTATACAAACTGAACCAATGATAGCTGATTATCCTAGTTTCCTCGAAAATCAAGTATGCATGAGCAAAAAATATTTTCTGCAATTGGAATAGTTCGACAGACCGACCATCTGTTTGAGGATGGTAAGTGGTACTAAGATTCAATTCTGTTCCTAAAACTTTTTACAAAACTCTTTAGAACTTGGATGTAAACCTTGGGTCTTCATCAGAATCTATACTTAATGGCACACTATATAAGCGAACAATATTATCCACATAGAGATGACCTAGCTTGTTGAGCAAAAAATTAGTCCTGCTTGGTATGAAATAGGTTGTCCTGTTCCACACGGCATCATTATTCCTTTGAGTCCTTAGCAAATTCTTTACAAAATCTATAGTAGTCTTATCCCATTTCCATTTCGGTATAGTTAAGGACTAAAGTAGCCCAACTAACCTCTAGTGTTCTGCCTTGACTTGCTGACAAATCATGTACTTAGCTATAAGTAGCTATATCACGTTTCATACATTTTTATCAGTACTGCCTATTCAAGTCATGGTACATCTTAGTGCCATTAGGATATGCTACGAACTTGGACTTCTGAGCCTTAGTTAGAATGGCCTCTATACTAGTAGTCTAATTATCTAACTATTCATTATTTTGAAGTTAGTTCTAGATCGTTCTCAACTCTTAGTCTTATTACTGATTTTATTGTGCTATCTAGAGAGGTGATGGTATAACCACTATGTTATTGATGTAGTTTTCCCATTTTCAATATACTCCAAGTTATAGTCGCTAATCATAACTGAATTCTTCTAATCCTCTAATATCATGGAAGCAAGTCTGCCATGGGGCTTCCTGCTTGAAACATTAGCTACAATGTTAGCCTTTCTAGGATGGTATCAAAGATCGAAGTCATAATCCTTCATATACTCAACTTATCTTCTTTGTCTCATGTTCAAGTCTAGTTGAGTAAATAGATACTTCAAACTTTTATAGTCAGAATAAATCTCAAACTTCACATCATATGGATAACATCTCTAAATTTTAAGAGCATAGTTCACAACTGCTAGTTCCAATTATGTGGCTTTAACTGACAGGAAACATAACCCACCACTTTGCCATTCTGCATCAAAATACATCCCAATATTCCAAAAATAGAATTATCGGTATGTATAACATAAGGTTCATTACTTTTAAGAATAGTAAGAATATATGCAGTTATCAATCTTCTCTTCAATTCTACAAAAGTTGCTTTGCAATCATTATTCTATACAAACCTGACATCCTTCCTCGTTTAACCTTCTCAAAGACATTGTAATTCTCAACAAAGTGGTGGTAATAACCTACTAAACCAAAGAAACTCCTTATCTCAGTTACATTCTTTAGTCTCCCCCGTTCTATAATAGATTCTATCTTAGAAAAGTCAACTAAAATTCCTTCTTGAGATATAACATGTCCCAAGAATTTTACTCTTGTCATCTAAAAGTCACACTTGGATTTCTTGACATAAAGTTGATGGTGTCCTAAGGTCTGAAACAAAATTTTCAAGTGCTTAGCATGTTCATCTTAAGTTTTAGAATAGAGTAAGATATCATCAATAAAGATAACAATGAGCCGATTTGAATAAGGTCTTAGAATTTTGTTTATAAGGTCTATGAATACTGCTAGAGTATTAATCAAACCAAAAGGCATAAGCAGGGACTCAAAGTGACCATAACAAGTCCTGTTTTGGGTATTTTCTCCTCTCGGATCTTTAACCAGTGACAACTAGATTTCAGATCAATCTTAGAAAAGAATCTACACCAATAAGTTTATCAAACAATTCATTAGTTCATTAATCCTTGGAAAAGGATATATGTTCTTGACCATAAACTGATTTAGCCTTCTATAATCTATAGAGAGTCTAAAAGTTCCATAAGTTTTCTTGGAAAATAGAACATGAGTATCCATGATGAGGTACTATTCTTAATGAATCCCTTTAATAAAAGGTCATCTAAATGACTTCTCAACTCAGTCATTTCCACTGAGGCCATTCGATAGGCTAGAATAGAATATGGTTGGGCTCCGAGAATTAAATTATTATAGAACTATATCTCTTTATCAGGTGGTAGCCTTGGAAAATTCTCCGAAAAAATATCTAGAAACTCACTAACCATTGACATCTAGATGTATTGATCGACAATTCCTATCTCACTATTGATCGAAAACAAATTCCCATAGTACTCTAGTTTTTTCCTTCCTTCTATGCATACTTTTAGAATTGGACTAGTTCTCTGTAAGCCTCCAAATTTTCTCACTCTAATTAAGATGTTTAGTTCCTAATTGCTATTTAATGTATGTGATTTCAATGAACTCTTATGGAGAAAAGCAATGAATTTGGTATTTTGGCTTATTTCTTTGAACTAATATACTTATGTGTGTATGCCAATTTTGGAAGTAAATAACACTATTTAAAAAATTTATGAATGTTAATTACCTTATGATTAATAAAGCGATAAGCATGAAATTAATGACCATTATGTATAATGAAAAAGGCCAAGTATAAGTTACAATAATACAACTTTAGGTAATATTTAAAATATTTATCCAAGTTAATTAAAAGCTAACGATTAATGTTGGACTATAATTTAAGAGTATATTCTAAACTAAATCAATTAATATATATAAGAAACAAATGAAATATTTGTAGGTAAGAATCAAAAGATGAAGGACCAATATAAAGGTAGGAATTTAACTATGAGATCAGTAGTTGAGATGGCTTAGAGTCAAATCAATGGTCAAGATTAGAGATAGAAAGAGACAAAATAAGATTCTAACCATATGAGATCAATGGTAGAGATAGCTTAGAGCCAAAAATACCGATAGATTGAGGGAAGAAGAAGACAAATATAGGTTTTTGACCAATTTTAAAATTGGATCAAACTAAGAGTTAAGTTTCTAGTTAAATTCAAATAAGTAGAAAAGGGGTAATAGGTTAAAAGGGAGCTAAGATGCAAGTATGTGCATGGAAAAAAGGAGAAATGCATGTAAGGGACATGTAGGGTTTCTTCATTTTAATTTATTTATGGGTTTGAGGATGGTTTCTTTCACTCATTTCTTCCATTGTACAAAAGAAAAGAAAAGAAAAAAACACTTTCCCTCTCCCTCTCTATTTTGTCGTCCTCAACGACTCCCCTGAAAGCTTTAAACACACCCCCCCCCCCACCTATAACTTACCTATAGTGGAGGAAGGCTCTAAAGTGTTAGAAGGGGTTAGAAGTGCTCTTGAGATAAAAAGCTCTCGGAGGAAGGCTCTAAAGTGTTAGAAGGGGTTAGAAGTGCTCTTGAGATAAAAAGTTCTCTCTCTCTCTCTCTCTCTCTCTCTCTCTCCATTAGTGAGTTTATTCCTTTAGGTTTATAGTGTTCTCATGTTATCAAATATCTTTTTGGTAGTGTTTGGTAGACATCTCTCTTGAAGATGGAAACTTTCTCAAGAAAGCGTCATACTTTGGAGTAGGTAAAAACTTTAAACCTTTATGTTGATTCTTTAGTTTGTTGTAACTGTTTGTGCATTATTTTTAGAGTAATTAGAGATTTTAAGACGAAGTAAATATTGTTATTATATGGTATAATACGTTAAGAAACTCGTTTTGGTATAAAGGTTATGATTTTGTTTTTTATGGTTAGAAAAATAAAACATTATAATATTAAAAATACTTAAAGTGTGTCATGTAAGTTAAAATATTGCCATAATAGTCCTAGAAGCCTTAAAAATTGGCTTCATGCTTCGTAGAAAAAGATTGGTATGTGAAAATACCAAGAAACACAAACTTCCAACGAAATTGGTATTTCTGCAAATAGTGCTAGGTTTTGGCCATTACTGTAAATAATTTCAGAAACTTGTAAAAATCTAACAGCTATAGAAATAACTGGACAGATTCATATATGTTTCGGAAGTTAACCTTAAGAAAAAAAGAAAAGGACACGGTTAGTACTAACTTCGGCTGAAATGACTTTTTTATGCATTTTAAGAGTGTCAAAAATACTTTGACGTAGGATCAAGTACTTCTTAACTATGAAAAAGTCATAAATAATAGTTTTTTTATAGTCAAGAAGTTTTTGACCTGTGATCAAAAAATCATTGACACTCTTAAAAATATCATTTAAAAAAAATAAAAAATCATTTAGGCCCAAATTAGTCCTACCCATGTCCTTTTCTCTAAGAGAAACCTACCCCTTAAGAGTCCAAAATTTTATAGATAATTATGTAAATTGGTAGGCTAAATTAATAGCCCAAATTAGTTTAAATATTTAAGCGGGCTTGACTCACCTTAGTAAACGAAAATAGGCTAGAGTATAAGTCCACTAAGTGCTCTTGACCCACCTTAGTAAACATAAATGGGCTAGAGTATAAACCCAAATTGATTTAAATGACTAAATAGGCTTAACTCACCTTCGTAAAGGCTAAAGTATTAGTCCAAATTATGACTAAGTGGGCTTGACCCACCTTAGTAAACTTAAATGGGCTAGGATATTAACCCAAATGGGTTTAAAAGGATCAAAATAATTAATTAAATTTAATTGATTTAAATAATGAGTTATGGTTAATTAAGTAAGATGGTTAATTAAGTTTAACTAATCTAACATGATTAGGGTGAGTGATTAAGCTTGATTAATTAAAATAATGATATAGGATTAATTAATTAATTAATATGATTAATTAAATTTAATTAATCCACTGTAATTAAAAGTAATTAAATAATTATTTTTAATTATTGTAATTAATTAAGTTCAAATAATTAAGATAATCTAACCAAGATAATTACTTAGACCTAATTAAACTTTTACAATTAAAGTGATTAATTAATTATTTTTAATTAAATAGGATATTAATTAATTAAATTAACTTTAATTAAATAGGAAATTAATTTAATTAATTAAATAAGATTGCAAGAGGAAATTAAGAATCAATTAAGTATAATTAATAAAATAAAATTTTAATTAAGTAACTAATTAAGGAGGATATAAATTAATTAATTAATTGTAAACCAAGGTGATTAAGAATCTAATTAGTTAAATCTAACTAAATAATTACATTGAAGTTAATTAAATCTAAGATAGCTGACAAGGGAATTCAAGTCAAATAATAAGATCCAATTTGACATCTTAGGTTTAGTGAGAACTATTAGAAATTAACCAAGAATAATAAAAATTGGAATTAACTTCTTAAGTTGACTGCATGGGCTAAGGAAAACTAACTAAGTTAAGTAATATAGAAACAAAGTCTCTAAGGACCAAGAACCAAATTATAAGTAATTGAGATAACTCACTAAGTTGGCCTACTTAGATGACTTTCGATCGAAGTAAACCATTAGGCTAATGATGAAGTATACAACTTTCAACTTAAGGTGGTTAATTATAACAAGACCTTTAAAACCAACTTAATACGTCTAAGATAGAGAACCCTAAGTGAAGTGCTTATGTACTAAAACTCGAAGGGAGAAATGATTCTAGTCCACAATCGTAATTCTAGTTAACCATATCGAATAATCTCATGCAATGAATTAGATTGAGTCTTAATTTTCCTAAGCTAACCCAGTTTTATTGGGAAGCCTTAGGAATAATAGCTAGTCAATTTTGAGTCCACTCTAACATTAAGGGTGAACCTGCACTAGGATGAATTCATGCTTTAAGTGTGTTAAGAAAGTCGAGTTACTGAAGAGACTTTCCAGGTAAGTTCAATCTCTCATACTGAAATTGTCTGTGTTATTTGACTATAACTTAGGCCTTATCTAATGTTTGATATGATTGGGCTATGATATTATATATGTATTCTGAATCTGTGAATCTATATTATGTTATTAATCATGAATTTGTGGTATCATTTGTATTTGTTATTGACTATAATGTCATGACAA
>JXTB01000515.1:11200-42248 GCA_002914805.1 Parasponia andersonii | reverse complement strand
GAAGTCCTTGAAAAAGTTAGTCTATTAGGCCTCAGGGGTTTGCTCAGTCCTTAAACCCGGTAATACTCGCAAGGCATCATACAATTTAGCTAGAGGGTTAGGAGTTTTTTATTGTGTTGGAGGAGATTTAGCCTTAGCCTCTTGCCTCGGTATTTATCTTCTTGAAAGCATTATGGTTCTATGTTCATATGCCAAAATATTCATGAGACATCGATGCAAGTATTTTTAGAAAAGAAGTGCAATCTAGTCTAATGGTGTCATATCCAAAGAAGATAAACCTCTGCACTGTTACGAACTTTTTTTGTCACAAACCAAACTTCGAGTCAGTGGTAGAAAGAAAATTTCATAAGTGAAAATTCAAAAGTTATTTTAGAAAAATATAGAAACTTCAATTTTGCAGAAAAATGACAATTATTTTCAAAATGATATCCTCTGTAAAAGCTTATAAAAATAATCCAAAATATTAATTCTCACAATTTTGTGATCACCGTTAGACATACATTGATAATATAAGTTATAAAACATTTCAAAGTATCATTATCGTTATCATTAATTAGGCATAGTAATTATACATACCAATTATATAATATGACCCATGCAGATTCATTATGAGTCAAATATAATTAAAGTAAAAGTCTTCAAGTAGTTACTGATAACTACGAATAACCACAAAGTTTTCTCAACTCATTCTACTGCTATACTACTTAGGTCACACTGCACACCAACTGAGAAGGGAAGAAATAGTGAGCATGCGAATACTCAATAGGAATTTAATTACCTTTTTAAGTAGATGTAATTTTTCAAACCTGCATGGATACTATATTTCCGAAATCTATTTATAAAATCAAGTTCTCAAATAATCTCCGAAATCATGTTCAAATCACATATTCAAAATAAATCAAAAATCCACATAATTGCATATATCCTAAATCAACCAATGAATATGAGTGAGGTATCATCCTCCTGTCATGGCCCTGTAATATACTTTTACTAGTGATACCCAATATCTTAATACTATCTAGAGGTATATTAGTAAATCCTATGTTAGTGCCAAGGTTTCTCACCTAGTACTGTAGCAACTCGCTAGCTGATAACTCCATAAAAATAGAGTTCTTCCATGCTTTACTAGCTTTGATATTGCTAACTTTCTTTGAAAATAATGTTATTTCTTGTGTGTTTGATGTTATTTTAATGTTTTGTTTGTTTTTGGGTGTAGGAGAAGTGGAGTTGACGCCGAAAGAGATCAAGAAGTAGCAAAATGAGAGATTTGGATAGGAAAATGGCAACCCAGCGCCACAATGGCGACTCGTTGCCATAAAAGGCACCAACTTCCAGGGAGCTAGTGCTCTAATGGCGTTTTAGTGCCATCCTAGCGGCGCCCCTGCTAGATCAAGCCTTTTCTCTTTTCTTGATTGTTTTTATTTTTTAATAGATTTATATACGAATTTGATTATTCTTTTTATTTCTCTCATGAGCTAAATCTCTCTGATCTATAATTGCTATGTGAACTAATCTTAGAATAGTGTGTTTGTTTATCTCTCTTTTCAATATTTAATTGTCTAAATTGTTTGGTTTCTCTATCTCGTGCTTAATGCTACTAGTTATTTGACTAATACCTAGTGTGATTTTTGGAAAAACATGATGGAGTTGAAACTAAATTGTGTATTTTGCCTTAGTTAGAGAGACATACATTTAATTAGGATAGGAGTATACCTAATTAGTATGTTTAACCAATTAGGATATCTCTTCTTAATGATTTCATTAAATTTTGATCCTCAACGGAATATAACGGGTTGGGTTGAGTGGAAACACTTGCATGATAATGGAAAAAGCTTGCAAATACATTAGCACATTTGGTTAATAACAATTTGGTTAAATTAATTAGAGGGAAAAAGAGGTAAATGGCATAATAGAAGGTGATGAGTGATTAATTTACTCACAAATCAAGTATCATTCAACTCAAATAATTGTAAGTTCTCACGTATTTTTAGTGGTTTGATGTAGGTTTGCTTTGTTTTCGTAGTTCTTTTGAATAAATGAGAATCAAGATAAATTAGTGCTAAATATGAGTATTTTAACCCTTTTCAATGAAAGTTGAGTTCAATACAAATGCAACGCATAAAAACTCATGCAAAACAAAGCTAAATTGGCGGATCAACGCTCCCAAAAAGAAAAGGAGTCATACTGATTTCAAGAATTGAGAGCGCCACTATGCTTAAATAGTAGCACTGTGGTGCTATCTAGAAATCCGATTTCCCAAGCCTAGAGCACCGCGATGCGACCCCCTGTCCTAAAGTGTATTTTTAGCGAGTTTTTAGGGCTAATCTTGACCCTTGATACCATCTGATCAAATGGTTGATATTTTACCTGGGCTAGGTCATCTTGGAGCCCCGTAATACAACCTTAAGCCTTCATTTCAAGGGTGGAGAGCAGGAGAGAAAACACAATAAAGAGAGCTCAAAATTTCTAGAGAGGACAGAGCTTGGAGCTAAAATTGTTGGAGTAGATGCTTGATAGAGTGGCTTGAAGAGATTGAAGACTTGAAGTTCTACCTCCACAAAAGAATTTTTCTCATCCTCTTTCTCACCTTAATTTCATTTGAATTTTTGTATTGTGCTTGATTTTTGAACATGTTTAGATATATGAAATTCTTGTTGAGATTAGTATTGGATTCTCCCATGTTAAATTAATTATTATATGCTTCAATGTCTTGATTTCAAATATATTCTTTGATGTTGTTCTTGAATTTATGTATGCTATTCCATACTTAATGCTTTTCAACTAATTAGCTACTAGTTGGATGAGTTGATTTCTAGAATTTGACACTTAAGAAAGGAAATTTTAGCAACAACCATATGATAGTATATAACCTAGGACTTGTAGAGTTTAAAAGAACCTATAATTTCCTTTGAAGTCATGATCAAATAACCGTTGAATTTAATGAATTTTTAATTTCTAGGTTTGAAAAGGAGATATTGGAACCAACATTTAGGAATCATTTCACTTGGCACTCGAGAGGAGTAGAAATATCTTCAGGTTCTTGGCTTATAAACTAGGAATAATTTATTAGAATGCAATTGGTAATCAAAAAACATAGTTGATAGTTAAGTGAATTCAATCCCTTAATACATTTGTGCATAGAATTTCCATATTTTAATTTTGTATTTATATTTATATTTGTCTTGATTTAATTATAAACTTATTTAGTGTGGTTGCCTCAACAAAGTTAAGTAACGACAATTCTGGTTATTAACGAATATTTAATATTTAATTCCTTGTGGGGTCGACAATCTATGCTTATCACTTTATTACTTTTTTATGACTCGTACATTTGCAGTTATTTTATATATATTTATTTCGCGTAATTGTAACGACCCGACTTTTCGAACCGTTAACCACTTATATTCTTAGCTTACTTATTTAAAAAAAGAAATTTAGACACTGAAAATTCGTGACAATTTTTTCTTTATACTTTTATTTCTTTTGAAGATATTTATATTCATAACTAACTATTTACTTAATTTGATTTATTTGAAAACAAGTAAAATGTTGCTCAATGGTTAAGTAACCTTTATTTAAATTTGTTTATANTTGAGATTAGTATTGGATTCTCCCATGTTAAATTAATTATTATATGCTTCAATGTCTTGATTTCAAATATATTCTTTGATGTTGTTCTTGAATTTATGTATGCTATTCTATACTTAATGCTTTTCAACTAATTAGCTACTAGTTGGATGAGTTGATTTCTAGAATTTGATACTTAAGAAAGGAAATTTTAGCAACAACCATATGATAGTATATAACCTAGGACTTGTAGAGTTTAAAAGAACCTATAATTTCCTTTGAAGTCATGATCAAATAACCGTTGAATTTAATGAATTTTTAATTTCTAGGTTTGAAAAGGAGATATTGGAACCAACATTTAGGAATCATTTCACTTGGCACTCGAGAGGAGTAGAAATATCTTCAGGTTCTTGGCTTATAAACTAGGAATAATTTATTAGAATGCAATTGGTAATCAAAAAACATAGTTGATAGTTAAGTGAATTCAATCCCTTAATACATTTGTGCATAGAATTTCCATATTTTAATTTTGTATTTATATTTATATTTGTCTTGATTTAATTATAAACTTATTTAGTGTGGTTGCCTCAACAAAGTTAAGTAACGACAATTCTGGTTATTAACGAATATTTAATATTTAATTCCTTGTGGGGTCGACAATCTATGCTTATCACTTTATTACTTTTTTATGACTCGTACATTTGCAGTTATTTTATATATATTTATTTCGCGTAATTGTAACGACCCGACTTTTCGAACCGTTAACCACTTATATTCTTAGCTTACTTATTTAAAAAAAGAAATTTAGACACTGAAAATTCGTGACAATTTTTTCTTTATACTTTTATTTCTTTTGAAGATATTTATATTCATAACTAACTATTTACTTAATTTGATTTATTTGAAAACAAGTAAAATGTTGCTCAATGGTTAAGTAACCTTTATTTAAATTTGTTTATAAACTTTTTATTAGAGTGATTTAAATAATGTGCAACTGTAAAAGGCTCTCAGGTGAGGAGGGGGGTCACATACGGACCACTTAAGTCCCAAGTTCTCTTTAGATAGTTTCGGTCTTTTTAACAAAACCCCTTGTGTTTTGTATTTATTTAAATCAAAATATTAGATCTTTGAAAAACATTCGTTTAAACTCTGTTCAATTAAAATACATTTTCAAGTTCAATTTAATAAAACCATACATTTTGAAATAAAATACCAAGTTATAAGTACGTTTTCAAACAACATAGAGCTTACATAATTGAAATCATTTATCTCATAGTAAGAACATATGCGGAAGTAATTTTAATTGCAGTGTTCTATTGCCCGTGCTTCACATTTATCCCTGCCTCGATTCCAGCTAAGCTATCAGTCAAATCAGAGGTTTCTTTCCTTTGGTACCTATAGCATGGATAGTCATAAAATGTCAGCTTTCGCATAGTAAGTACAATATAATTTTTACAAAATATTTTATTTATAAATAAGTAATCTTTTATGAAAGTCGGTTATGCTATTTTATGAAATCATTACTTTATGCTTTATTATAAGATATTGTATCATTCTTTTATCTCATTCTTTATGACAAAGTCTTTTGTCTTTCTTATGGGTCCTGGTGTACGTACCGATTGCGCACTACCGAATGGGAAACCAGGGGAGCGACCTAACTAAAAACACCTACGGTCATAATCTTAATATACTTTTCCTTGGGAATCCTCGCTTAGGGGAGGTCAGTCTTATTTTAGCTTGGATATCCTCATTTAGTGGAGGTTGGTAGGACATCTTTAAATTCTATATCTTATTTAGTCTTCTCTTAGTAAGAGTGGGTACGCTTCAATAACAAACCCAAACTTATATTACATTATCAAAACATTTCCTTTGTTAAAGTATGCTAAAGTATTTTTACATGATAACATTATAAAAGTAAGCATACATCATTTTTATAGCATAGGAAATGTATCTTTATAAGCATACATTATACATAGGCTATACAATAATAAAATAAAGGCAAGTTAACACATGAAATAATTTCAAACATATCATACGACAAACATAAAACATTTTCAAACTATCCATACCATAGGTGAGATTTTACTTACCTCGTAATATGATTATCCTAATTCCGCTTGTTAATTATGTACGTTTAGGTCGAAGTTTTGCCCTGACGTATTCGTACTCTATTTGTTAGTGTAATTTAAAGTGGACTTATACTTTTTTAAAAAAACTTTTAATTACTTAGTGGGCTTAAGACAACTAAGACTCAGTCTTGATCAAACATAAAACTTCACATTTGAGAAACAGTCATGTTATATTCATAAACTAATTTATGCTTTCAGCTTGGATGGAAGTGATTTAATTCTCCTTAATCTTTATCATGGTGATCTTTTTAATCTATCGATAATTTGGTTGTTGATTTGATTAATATCATTCTAAATCAATTAAGTTTCCTTAGTTATATTTCTTTTTATCAATTACTCTGAATTATTCTTAATTAATTACTTTATTCGTAATTAAAGCTCATAATATGATAAGTGAGTTAAACATACTAATGGCTACATAGATTTAAAATATAAAATCATATTTGGGCTAAATATTATTAGGCATTGATCATGCTTTTTAGGCTTATAACTAAACTTAGGCTAAATACAATTAGAGGTATACATCATTTATGTCCTATAATTGATTTCATGTCTTAAACTTAAGTAAATCTTTTCTTATCCCAATTAGAGATCTAAAATAAAGTTTTCTATGTATTCTTGTACCAAATTTCTAACCCAAAATTTCAAATTTTATAATTTATATTTTTGTCCATAATCTTAAAATTTCTAACATTTATGCCCTCTAAAAATAAATATTGAGTTATAGCTTATCTTTTCGTTAAAGAATCTTCCTTTATTTATTTTTACACTTTAATATAGTCTTAAAACTGCTTAAAATAAATTTTTCATATATTCGACCCATATTTCGTCAAAATTATACTTTTGACCCAAATACTCAAAATTTTAGCATTTTAATCCCTTCAACTTTTGAGCAAACATCTTTAATTTTTGGAAAGCATTTTTAATGGGTAAAAATCTATTCTTAAGGATCTAAGTTTAAATCATTAAGCTTGGTTCATTTTCATGCATATTTTTGTTGAGAAATTAAGGTTTCAATCTTATTCACTCTTATTTTGAAGATAACAAACATCTGATTTAGTACTAATGATTTAACTTGAGTGTTTAGTGAAATGGTATTAAAGTTCTACCTCAAGTTAATCAAGGAATCAAGCTTGAAGATGGATGCATATGGACATATTAGAATCAAGCTTGAAGATGAACAATCAAGATATAAGATCGTATCTAGATAGGGTATATTCATACTTAGTCTTGTATTTGATTTAGTTTATTGCACATAAATTCTCTTTGCATTGGCTCATACTTTTCAAAAGAGTTTTTAAACTATCTTAAGCTTAAAATGGATATTTTATCATAGAAGTTTGAAAATGAAAAATAATGATCTCTTTGAATGGGAAAAATATTCTTTAAAACATGATTTTCTTAAGTTTAAATAAGTTGCAAATATATTTGAAATCATGATTATTTCAAATAGGCTAAAAGAAGATTTTCTATTTGCAAACAAGAATGTGTTTTAGGATGAACACTTTCTAAATTATTGTTAAATATCTTTGTGAAACTAAAACAAGTTTGCAATAGCCAAAATATTCTCTTCAAATTGATTTNAAATGCCAAAATCCTGTTAGAATTTGAAATATGACCAAAAATGGGTTTGGACGACCAGTAGTGATTTTGGTCGACCACTTTTTAGACCAGTGGCCAGAAATGACCGTTGGAGCTGAACTGATGTGTCCAACTCTAACGGGTATATTTTTGGTCGACCAGCTTTAATTTTGGTTGACCAAATGTTTGGCAGAAAGCTAATAACGGCTAGTTTTCTTGGATATCTATATATAGAGCCTTATTTGATGACATTTAAGATAAGAGGATGAACTTGAATTGATATTCATCTACTCTCAAAGTGTCTTAGCCTATTTTCACATCAATTTTGAGCCAATCTTAGAGCATTCATTGTGCATTGTTCTTAAATCTCCTAAGCCAAAATTGTATTAACTACTTTGTAAAGAGAATTTGTGAGTGAGTGTTCACTCTTGTTTATTGAAAAACCATTGAGTGTGAGGTGAGGTTGCCACCGAATTCATAAACAACCCGATTTAGGTGAGATTGCCACCAGAGTCATAAACAACCTGTGAGTTGGTGAGATTGGCACCATTGTCTAAACAATCTGTATAGGTGAGGTTGTCACCAGAAGTCAAAACAATCCAAGGTTAGGCATCATAGAGTCGGAGTTAAGACTATTGTAAAGGCTAGGGTGTGCCTAAGAAGAATTCACTCCATTTGTAAAAGGTCGGTCAAGCCCATAATCTTGATCCGATAGTGGAAAGCTCAAAGCAAGTTGCCGAGGGTCAGGGATGTAGGCAAACCATCGTGTTTGTCGAACCTCATAAAAACCGAGTTTGCACTTTTTCTATCCCTACACTCTTTATTTTATTGCAAGCTATTTAATTGAGTGTTTGATATTTAGTTTGCTTAATATACTTGCTATTATTGCTATATGTTTGGCATTATTATTGATTTAGCTAAAAAGTTTTAAAATAGTGGTCTATGGCTTTGAATAGTTGAAAAGTTTATTCCAACATTTTAAAACCCAATTCACCCCCTCTTGGGTTGTCAATCTTGGGCTAACAATAGCTAACAATTTAATTTTAGGGTCTTATACTTAAAAATCTTCTACTATTGTATTTAGTCATTTTAATTTTACCTTTATTATTATAAAGTATTCAAATTAAGAGGCTTAAGAAATCAATAAAATAAGCCTAAACATAATATAAATTATATATTATATGACATCTAAATTGAATCAAATATGTTATTACCCATTTATTCTTTTATAGAATCTATTTAATCACACAACAAGCAAGGTGAGGAAATATTTACCATCCAAGCTTGAATATTCTTTCTTGGAGTGTTTGGGAACTTATCCAAGTATTAATATTTTACTAGAAATCAAAATACTAAAAAATTAAGCTTCTTATAATTTTAGAGCTAAAAAAAGTCTTAATAAACTAAAGTATTTTTGTGCAACCTACCTGCCAAAATTTTTGCTTCTTCTTCCTTACGTCTCCACCACAAAACTAAGTGCTCTCTTCTCTCTATTACAATTCTTAATTTCTAGAGTCTTTATAGGAAAGCAAGAAAGATTGGTAAAATATTATAGCTCTTGTGGGTTTTGAAGAAAGTGAGGTAAAAAGAAATTGTTTTTTTTTTTTTGAGAAAGGATAATTGGAAAAATGAAGATAGTTTTGCCTAAGTGATTGAAAGGTTAAATATGAATTTCCAATTGCCGAATGAAAGATCTATTTATAGGCCATCTATAGGAGGCATCCAATAATATAAACTTCCATCTAATAATTCAAGCATCATTATTATTAATTTTGTCAGCATATCTTATTTTCCTACTCCATTATCTTATCTTTTACTTTATTTTTCACTCATCCACTACTTTTGTCTCTAATCTTTCTTCTTTTTCAATTATTTGGAATCTAATACCACGAGCTCCGAAAGAAAGTCTCCACTATATTATTCTTTTTCATACCTTTTGAATTATTTTGGAGATAAAAGCCACTAATTAGTTTTGTCTATGTCTTCCACTTTGAATTATGGCCATTAATTTTCAAAGAACATTTCCATTATCATTTTTCTTTTCCCATCTTTTGAATTATTTTAGAGACAAAAACTATCAATTAGTTTTGTCTATATTTTTCTTTCTTAGAATTACCCACTAACTTTATCATTTTCCTTTTCTATTTCTCTAATTTATAGTTATTACCTCCCTAAAATAAAACTTCACTAGTCTTCATCTTTTTCTACAACTTATTTTCCACCCTTAGATTGATTTGCCTACTTAATTCTTTGTATACTTAAATCCTAGCCATTCAAATTATGGCATAATACTATTTTGGTGCAACCATTAACTTTAGGTTTTAAATTGTAATAATTTTTAATGTGACATAAACATATCACATTCTTAATTAGGTTATATTAATGTACATAATGTAATCTTTATAGGATTAATTTATTATTAAGGAAAACTTACTTAGAATTTCTAAGTTAAAGCAAGGAATACTATGGTTTTCTCACATAATAAAATTTAATATTAAAATAATACTATACACATAATTTCAAGGATTTACAAACATAAACTTATTAAAATTTGACACTAAGTCTATTAATAATAATTCTACTAAGGTTGCAATTCTAGGGATTCTTAGGGGGTTAGAATCTCCTCTACTTATAAAATTTTCATCCTCGAAATTAGAATAATTCTTGGTACTTTTTCTTTATCTCATCTTCTCGTTCCCAAGTAGCCTCTTCAATCTTATGGTTTCACCACAATACCTTAATTAAAGGTATGGTCTTGTATCTAAGAGTCTTTTCTTCGTGAGGCAAAATCTTCACCAGTTTCTTCTCGTACGTCAAGTCCTCATGAACTTCAATAGGTTCATGTTTCAAAACATGTGAGGGGTCTGAGAAGTATTTCTTCAGCATGGACACGTGGAACACGTTATGCACTGATGCTAGCTCAGGTGGTAAAGCCAACTTATAGGCTACTTTGCCAATTCATTCTAAAATTTTGAATGGTTTGATGTATTGTGGACTCATTTTTCCTCTCTTTTCAAACCGCATTACTCCCTTCATTGGTGCTATTTTTAGAAAAACTGGGTCTCCCACTTAGAATTCTAATGGAGTTCTCCATTTGTCTGCATAGTTTTTTTGTCTACTCTGAGTAGTTTCCATCATTTTCCTGATTTTTTTGTATAGCTTCAGTGGTTTCTTTAATGAAATCAGTGGTTTCTAAATGTTATTCGTCAAGTTCAAACTAATGGATTGGTGATCTGCATCTTTTCCCATAAAGTGCTTCATAAGGTGCTGCCTTGACAAAGGCCTTGTAGCTGTTATTATAGGATAGCTCTATTAATAGAAGCTTCTTATTCCATGCTCCTTTAAAGTCCATGATGTATGCCCTAAGCATTCGTTTTGACTACCCGTCAGTTTGAAGATGGAAAGTCGTGCTAAAATTTAGCTTTGTACCTAACGCTTGTTGGACTTTTCTCCAAAAAGTGGAGGTAAATTGATTATTGTGATCAGAAATGATCTTTTGTGGTATTCCATGTAGTCTGTCTATCTCAGCCATATATAATTCAGCTAACTTTTCCAATGAGTAAGTGATTTTCATTTGTAGAAAATGTTCTGATTTAGTTAGTCGATCCACAATCACCTATATTGTATTGTATCCTTCTGGCATTTTTGGTAATCTAACCACAAAATCCATAGCAATTTTCTCCCATTTCCACTCTGGATTTCAATTGGTTGCAATTTTCCAGCACGCAGCTCTGACTTTTTAACACATTAAGCACCTTTGTACGTACTTACCAACATCGGTTTTCATTCCATTCCACCAAAAGTGCTCCTTTAGGTCCTTATATATCTTTGTCGAACCAGGATGGACAGAATAAGAACTCTCGTGTGCCTCGAAAAGGATCTGATTCCTTATTTTGGCATCATTGGTTATGCATAATCTACCATTTAGTTTAAGAATTTCGTTAGAAGAAAGACTGAACTCGGTCTATTTTCCTTTTTCAATGTCTTCCTTAATTCATACTAAGATAGGATCGAGCTCTTGGGTTTCCTTCATATTCTCAAAAATGTTTGGTTTAATAGTTAATATAGACAACTTACTTATTATTAACTCTAAACTGACATTGTTTATATCTTCTTGTAAGGGCTTAGGTAAGGCTTTTATTGACAGTCGTTTTTCTGCTTAGCGCATCTGCAGCCCTAGTTGCCTTACCCGGGTGGTACAAGATTTCACAATCGTAATCTTTCACTAACTCAAGCTATCTACACTATCTCATGTTCAACTCTTTCTAAGTGAATATGTACTTCATACTTTTATGGTCAATGTAAATTCGACATTGAGCCTAGTATAAGTAGTGTCGCAAAATTTTGAGAGTAAATACTACAGCAGTAATTTCTATATCGTGAGTTGGCTAATTCTTCTCGTGCTCCTTTAATTTTCGAGAATCATATGCTACGACTTTTCCATTTTGCATTAGTACTGCTCCTAGTCCTGGCTTCGATGCATCACTATAAATGTCGAACTGTCCTTCCTTTGATGGGACGGTAATCCTATTATTCAATTCTTTGAAGCTTTCTTCATACTTCTCTGTCCATTCGTATTTCTTCCCTTTTTTTGTAAGGGTCGTGAGAGGTGCAACGAGCTTTTAAAATCCTTCTACAAATCATCGATAATAGTCAGCTAATCCCAAAAAGCTCCTCACTTCAGTCATAGTTTTGGGTATTGGCCAATTATTCACTGCCTCTATCTTGGAAGGATCTATGACAATTCCTTTCTTTGTGACCACATGTCCTAAGAAATGGACTTAGTCTAGCCAAAATTTGCACTTGGATAATTTGGCATAGAGATGATGTTCCCTTAACTTCTGCAATATGAATCTTAGGTGTTGTTCATATTCCTCCTGAGACCTTGAGTAAATCAAGATGTCGTCGATAAAGGCTATGATAAATTTGTCCAAGCATTCCTTGAACACTCTATTCATCAGGTCCATAAATTCTGCAAGAGCATTGGTTAGCCCAAAAGGCATCGCTAAGAACTCATAATGCCCATATCATGTTCGAAAGGCAGAATTCGGAATATCATTCTCTTAAATTCTTAGTTGATGATAGCCCTATCGCAAATCGATCTTTCAGAAAATTACAGCTCCTTTTAGTTGATCAAATAAGTCATCTATCCTCAACAAATGATATTTATTCTTTATGGTCACCTTATTCATCGGCCTTCTTTATAGTCGATGGACATTCTGAATGTTCCATCCTTCTTCTTCACGAATAGCACAGGTGCACCCCATGGTAAGTGACTTGGTCTGATGAAACTCTTGTCTAACAACTCTTGTAGTTGAGTTTGTAGCTCCTTAAGCTCAACAAGTGCCATTCTGTAAGGTGCTTTGGAAATAGGGGCAGTACTAGGCACTAATTTGATCTCAAAGGAAATTTCTTGCTTCGGCGGTAGTCTTGGCAGATCATTGGGAAACACGCCAATATACTCCTTGACGATGATTATATCTTCTGGCCTCTTATTTTCTTCCTTACTCTTATCTTGAATATTAGCTAGATATATCGGACACTCGTTACTCAACATTCTCCTTGCTTGCATTGCTGAGATCATCACTCGAGGTTGCTTCTTAGTATCTCTATTATAAGTGAACTTTTATTCTCCTAGAGGTTTGAATGTGATCTTTCGACTTCGACATTTAATGTTAGCATTATACCTTCCCAAGAAGTCCATTCCTAGAATGACATCATAATCAATCTTTCCTAGCATGACTAGGTAACATACAGTTCCCTAGCAGCTATAATTATTGGAACGTGTCTTATCCAATAATTCATTCTCAAAGTTTCTCCTGAAGGTATAGCTACATTTACAGTTCTAGTCATTCTATCACTATTCTGAGCTATTCTTTTGGCAAACACATGAGACACAAAATATTGCGTAGCACTAGTATCAAACAAGACATAGGCATTCTAAGTGGCAACAGACAACTGACCTGTGACTACATGAGAGTTTCCCGCATCTGCATCATTTCTCGTAAAGTCATAAACTTGGGCAGCAATTTCTTGAAGTACTTCCAATCTTCCTTGACCAATCTAGGGTCCTTCAAGTTTGATCTGTATATTGTGAATTTGAGGTCCTTGTGGCTTAGATGTGGTTGGTAGGTTAGTCTGATTCTGTAAACTGTAGTAGTTCTAGGCATAATGACCCTCCTTGCCACAAAGGTAGCATGTGTTTGAGCCAAAGTGATATTCTCCAGGGTATTTCTTCCCACACTTAGGACATAGTGGAAAATCTACCTTTGTCTTCTTTTGCTGTTGAGGCTCTCCTTTTTGGTTTCTTTGGCCACCAAACTTATTCATTCTCTTCTTTCCACTATAATTATTGCGGTTGTTATTGTTGTTGTTCTGGTTCTTATTATGGTCAGAATGGGTCCCAAATCTTCTTTGGTTATTGTTCTGACTCGGTTTAGCTTGTCCGTGTTGGTTCTTCTTTGATTCAAAATATTTTTGTCATTCTTCCTTGGCTTGGGCAAGATGATATTCTGCTCTAAATGCCCTTCCTATGCATTCTAGAATTGTAGTTGGTGGGTTGTCGCTACTATCAATGACAATTGTTAATTCAGGGCGAAACATTTCTAGCATCCTCCTTACTTGTTCCTCTTTAGTGGGTACCAAATAGGGACACAGTCTTGCAAGCTAGTCAAACTTTCATATGTGTTCGGTGACTATCATATTCCCTTGTTTGATGTTGATAAATTCATTTTGTTGGGCCTGTATCGCCATACGATTATAGTATTTCTAGTTGAATTCATGGATGAAGTCATTCTATGATATTTCTTCTCATTTTGACTATTTCCCACCAATATCATGTATCTTTCTTTAGGACATAGGATACACATAACACCTTCTCATGGGCATTACAGTTCATAAAATCTAGAATGGTTTGGATTGACGACAACCATTCTTCAGCCACCAAAGGATCCATCGATCCTTCAAACTCAGTAGGACGCATGTTTCTGAAGCGTTCATAAAGATATTCTTGGTGTCCCACACATCAATTAGGTATTACAAGTTCTAGTTGTAGTACTGGTTCTTCTTCTTAAGGCAGTAGTTCTTCATCGTCACCTTGAGGTTCGACATTCTCTTGGCGTTATTGCCTTAGTTGCTCACAAAATTTTCTCATCTCCTCTTCTTAAGCTTAGAGTCGTTGTAGCAAGTTACCTACAAGATTACTTAGGTCGGGTGTTTCTAGTGCATTTACTGAACTGACTCGTGGTCTTTCCCTTGCTCTTGCCATTTTTGTTTTTAGCTGACTTCTATTAATTCAGGGTATTTTTAGTTATCTCAACTTCAATTATGCAAAAAGGGATAAATTAAGTAATAAGACATGCATTGTTTCATAATTGTATTATTTCATTAATTAAAATACAAGATAAGAATATACAAACATTTCTACTCTACTCTTTGCTTAATCTCTCATATTAGTATTTAAAGGTATCGCTAGGGTTTTACTCCAGATCCTCTTCAAAGTCTTCCTCATTGTCATTGGTGTATCCTTGTCTGGTGGGCATAGGTCTCTCTGCATCTATTCGCGGTTATACCCTTCTTTGTTCTTCTTCGGGGTCTTCTTTTAGAAAGGTGTTCTCGTGGTATTCTCGCGAGATAATCCTTCAGCCATACTCTATTCTATTTCCCTTTGATATTCTTCTTCCGTATGAATTGCCTCTGAACTAATGCGTTCAAGATTCATATCAATAAGTGGGTTCCTCATGCGTCTTTGGATTTGACTTGGGATTCCATTCCAATAGCTTGTAAGTAGGATACTATTAGGCCGTCACGGTGGGGGGTCACATACGGACCACTTAAGTCCCAAGCTCTCCTTAGACAATTTAGGTCTTTTTGATAGAACTCCTTATGTTTTGCATTCATTTAAATCAAAATATTTTCTCTTTTAGATCTTTTGAAAAACATTCGTTTAAACTCTATTAAATTAAAATAAATTTTCAAGTTCAATTTAATAAAACCATACATTATGAAATAAAATACCAAGTTATAAGTATGTTTTGAAATGTATCATACTACAAACATGAAACATTTTCAAATTATCCATGCCATAGGTGAGATTTTCCTTACCTCGTAATATGATTGTCCTAGTTCCACTCATTAATTACGTACGTCTATTTCGAAATTTTGCCCTGACGTATGCATACTTTATTTGTTAGAGTAATTTAAAGTGGACTTATACTTTTTTTAAACTTCTAACTACTTTGTGGGCTTAAGACAACTAATACTCAGTCTTGATCAAATATAAAACTTTACATTTGAGAAACAATGTCATGTTATATTCATTGACTAATTTACACTTTCAACTTAGATGGATGAGATTTAATTCTCCTTAACCTCTATCATGGTGATCTTTTTAATCTATCAATAATTTGGATGTTAATTTAATTAATATCTTCCTAAATCAGTTAAGTTATTTCTTTTCATCAATTACTTTGAATTATTCTTGATTAATTATTTTATTCATAATTAAGAGTCATGACATGATAAGTGAGTCAAATACACTAATGACTACATAGATTTAAAATCTAAAATCATACTTGGGCTAAATATTATTAGGCATTGATCAAGCTTTTTAGGTCTATAACTAAACTCAGGCTAAATATAACTATTCTATTTATTCTTGTACCAAATTTCTAACTCAAAATTTCAAGTTTTATAATTTATATTTTTACCCATAATCTTAAGATTTCTAACATTTATGCCATCTAATGATAAATATTGAGTTATACCTTATCTCTTTGTTAAACATTTTTCCTTTATTTATTTTTACACTTTAATATAGTCTTAAAACTACCTAAAATAACGTTTTCATATATTCGACCCATATTTTGTCAAAATTACACTTTTGACCCAAATACTCAAAGTTTTGGCATTTTAATCCCTTTAATTTTTGAGCAAACATCTAAAGTAGATCAAATATGTTATTACCTATTTATTCTTTTATAGAAGCTATTTAAACACACAACAAGTAAGGTGAGGGAATATTTACCTTCCAAACTTGAATATTCTTTCTTGGTGTTTTTGGGAACTTTTCTAAGTATCAATATTTTAGTCGAAATCAAAATATGAAAAAATTAAGCTTCTTATAATTTAGAGCTAAAAAAAAGTCTTAATAGACGAAAGTGTATTTGTGCAACCTACCTTCCAAAATCTTTGCTTCTTCTTCCTCTACCACAAAACTAAGTACTCTCTTCTCTTTATTATAATTCTTAATTTCTAGAGTCTTTATAGGAAAGCAAGGAAGATGGATAAAATATTATAGCTTTTGTGGGTTTGGAAGAAAGTGAGATAGAAAGAATTTTTTTTATTTTGAGAAAGGATAATTGGAAAATTGAAGATAGTTTTGTCTAAGTGATTAGAAGGTTAAGTATGGATTTCCAATTGTCAAATGAAGGATCTATTTATAGGTCATCCATATGATGTATCCAATAATATACACTTTCACATTGCATCTAATAATCCAAGCACCACCATTATTACTAATTTTGTCAATATATCTTCTTTTCCTACTCCATTACCTTATATTTTACTTTATTTTTTACTCATCCACTAGTTTTGTCCCTTATTTTTCTTCTTTTTCAATTATTTAGAATCCAATACCACTAGCTCCCAAAGAAAGTCTCCGCTACATTATTCTTTTTCATACCTTTTGAATTATTTTGGAGACAAAAGCTACTAATTAGCTTTGTCTATATCTTCCACTATGAATTATGGCCATTAATTTCCAAAACATTTCCATTATCATTTTTCTTTTTCTACCTTTTGAATTATTTTAGAGACAAAAGTTATCAATTAGTTTTGTCTATATTTTCCTTTTTTAGAATTACCCACTAACTTTATCCATTTCCTTTTCTATTCCACTAATTTATAGTTAGTACCTCCCTAAGATAAAACTTCACTAGTTTTCATCTTTTTCTACAACTTATTTTTCACTATTAGATTAATTTGTCTACATAAATCCTAGCCATTCAAATTATGGCATGGTACTATTTTTGTGTAACCATTAACTTTAGGTTATAAAATGTAACAATTTCTAATATGACATAAATATATCACATTCTTAATTAGGTTATATTGATGTATATAATATAATCTTTGTAGAATTAATTTATTATTAAGGAAAGCTAATTTAGAATTTCTAAGTTAAAACAAGGAATATCTATGGTTTTCTCACATAATAAAATTTAATACTAAAATAATACTATATACATAATTTGAATTATTTGCGAATATAAACTTAGTAAAATTTGACACTAAGTCTATGAATAATAATTCTACTGAGGTTGCAAGTCTAGGGATTCCTAGGGGGTTACGATAATAAGTTTTTGACTCCATCGCCGGAGAATTGGCAGTTTAAGTTGTTGTCGATATCGGGGAGTAAGTTACTTGATTTTAATTTAGGCATTTTTTTTCGTTTTGAATTTTTATTTTGTGAGGTACTTGGAGATGTTGGATCAATAAGTCCTCTTATTGTTTGCTCAATGAGACTCAGAACCATTTTTTTGTGTATGGTGGAGATACAAAGAGTTGCTCATACAATCCCTTAATCATGGTTTATCTCTAGAGTACCAAATATGCAATTTCCTCAACAACCTTTAGCTTGAGGCAAGAATATGAGTGGAAAGAGGAAATGGTACCACTTCTATCTACCAACTATCTATTGATGAAGCTTATTAGTTGTTAGAAGATATAGTCGATTTTGACTATTAGAGTTGGGATTATGTACCAAGTCACCTCGGTTTAGGAGATAACTCTAATATTTCGGCTCCATAGTGTGATACTCAATTGCTGGTAAATTGACCTAATACTTAGGAAAGTCATGTATACATGCAGATATGGAAAATACATGATCATATCATGAACGCAGCGGAAAAATTAACAGATTTAGGTTTTAAAATTTTATATGAAAATAGTTTTCATAACCATATAACACACAAGCATCATATACAGGATCATCTACGACATAAATGAAATCTAGATACAAAACCCTAGAGATGAGATTAGGGTTTACCTCTTGTAGTGTGTTCGTCCTTGATCTCCTTATTGATGGTGATCAAACCTCCAACCCTAGATCTTCTTGTCTATGCTCTTGCTCTTGGTTGATGAAGCGAGTGGGCACCAAGTCGAAACCTTCGTTGGAGAACGATCAAGAACGCCTTCTTGATCCTATTGAACACCGGGACGTGAGATGGGACTGTGAGATAGTAGGAAAATTTTTCTCTCCTCTCTTTCTCTGCCTTAGCCGATTTTTCTCCCTCTCTCCCTGTGTCTATGCGTGAGACTCTCTTAGAGTTACTGTACAGTTTTTTCTCTCATATATCTTATATATATTGGACCCAAAACTGCTAACCCTAGTCCAATTATGATTGGGCTTGTTCTCCAATTTGGGATTTGGGTGTATTTTTATAAATATGTCTAACTCATGAAACTTATTTATAAAAGTACCAACTTCTGTGTAGAATCATTATTTTACACAGTTTTATGAAACTAATTTCACAAATACCACCAACCAATTAATGAGCTTAATTGAGCTAGACAAAGGACCTAATGGATCAAAATAATCTAAGCTCCAATAATATGATAAATACATAATAACTCTTATTGTGGTATTTATATAAATATTATTAGTAAAGGGGACACTCCACTAAAGGCCCAATACTGTACTCTTAGATTAAATGTTATGCCTTCTTTAGAGATTTAATCAACTAAACTTGATTAACCGATCCATCTAGCATATTCTATACCACATACATAATCCCTATACAATGTCGTAGTTGGATAGGTGAAATTACCGTAATACCACTTCAACACCTATTTACCTTTAAGTTACCATCTTTCTATCAAGAAATAATGTTGTCTATAATTTTGTTCTCAATGTGTGAGAAATTTTCTATGAGGCTCTGATAATACATAGCCATTTCTAGAAAACTTCTTATCTCTAGCACATTCTTGGGCCGCTCTCAATTCAGTACTACTTCTACTTTGATCAGATCTATAGAAATTCCATCACCTAAAAAATATGCCCAAGGATTCTGTCAAACAAAAGTCACACTTCTCCTTCTTTGTATAGAGTTAATTATCTCTCAATACCTACATAGCAATTCTTAAATGTTTCCCATGCTTTTCCTTGATCTTAAAATACACTAGAATGTCATTGATGAATTCTATGATGAACTTTTCTAAGTATAGCCAAAAGATTTTGTTCATCAAGTCCATAATTGCTGCTAGGGCATTCGTCCGAAATGACCATAACAAGTTTTGAATGTAGTAATCTATATATCTTTATCCCAAATCTTCATCTGATAACCCGATCTCAAATCAATCTTCGCATGGTACCTTGATCCTCCTAGTTGATTAAGCAAATCGTCAATCCTCTTCAATGGATACTTGTTCTTGATAGTGACCCTGTTCAACTACAGATAGTCAACACACAGTCATAATGAGGCATCTGCCTTCTTAACAAAGAGAATTGGGGCTCCCTATGGTGACATGCTCTCGCGGATGAAACCTTTAGCAAGTAGTTCATCAAGTTGGTTCCTCAACTCGGTTAACTTAGTTAGTGCCATAAAGTATGGGGCTATAGAGATTGGTGCAGTCCCAGGTAATTGATTGATGCAGAATTCTACTTCATGTTCTAGAAGTAGTCCTAGTAAATCTTCTAGAAATATGTTAGGATACTTATCAATCATATAAGAAGTTCAAGCCTTAAATACTTGGTTTTAGTTTAAGGCATAGAAATACCCATAAACATCTACGTTTTTTTTTCTTACTTAGCTTTACTTCAACCCAAAGTACGATTTTGACCCATTTGTTTGGGCTTGATGGATTAATTGTACACCTCCTTTGTGTCCAAAGTAATCCTCTTCTAGGCAAAATAAAGAGTAGCTTGATACTTAGACAATCAATCTATGCCCAAGATTACATCAAACTTTGCAATTGGTAGCACTGCTAGCTCCATTGCTAGCCTATCACCACTAATTTTTACATCTGCTCGACAAACAAAAGAAGACTTTACATTCTCATCCACAAAGGTACTTAAAGATAAGGTTCGCCTAAATTGCTCTACCTCTAAGCCCAAAGATTTTACAAAAAGAGTTGAAACTACAGAAAAGTCAGCTCCAAAATCAAACAACACATAAGCCAAAAAATAGGAATAAGTATCATACCATCAATTACTAAAGTGGTTAGCAGTGTCAGTGCCCATCGTAGCATTGTTGTAAGCATATACCTATCCTTGCACCTTGCCCTTGCCCGTGTCATTCTTCTGTCTAGCATCGAATCCTCCACTAGTTCCAACTTCAATGTCCTGGTAGTTCCTTACACTAGGTCCATTGGTACTCTGGCCGTATACTATCTACCTGGTGTATACAGTGTCTTCTGCGCCGGTGGTCTGCAAGATGAGTGAATGAAGGTGTACAAGATGTCTGCTGCTATTGTTGTTGCACAGTATTTAGATTGTTGTTGAAGTTCCTCCCTCGATTAGACCCCTATGCAATGGGTCCTCTAGCCACCAAAGTCACCTAACTGTGGACGGCTTCCAAAATACCTCTTTATATGCTCCTCCTAGACACAAAAAGCACTTAGTATTGTAGGGCGTGAATAATGATTTCCCAGTTGATCCTTCACTAGTATTTACAGTGCCTGAAGACTTTCCTGGTTGAAGTGCCTCCCCATCCTTCTTCTCCTTCCTCTTCTTATACGCCCTATGGTTTCTCTCCATGTCTGCCTCAGTCTTGGTGGTTTGAGCCACCAGATTAGCAATAGTGGTATAACGTCGAAGTAATCATGGAATAGATTCTCGGACTTAAGCCTTTCTCAAACTTGTGCACTTCAGAGTCTCACTAGCAATCACTTTAGGTGCATACATCAATGATTCCATAGACTTGGCATGATATTCCGGTACAGTCATATCCCCTTATTAAAGTTCTATGAACTTGAAAGCTTTAGCAATATGATGTCTCAGAGGTGAAAAGTTCTCCATAAGAAGTCTCTCAAAAGTCTGTCAGGTCATCTTAGCAAAATTATGTTGCTCTCATACCACCTTCTACCAAGCTTCAGCATTATCCCTTAGTAGATAGACTACAAATGAAACCCGACCTCTGGTATAACTTGTGCATTGAACTTCCTTTGGATTCTGACCATCCACTTATCCGCCTCCACTAGATTTATACTCCCTCCAAACGTTGGTGGGTAACTCTTCTTAAAGCTTCATAAAGCATTTGCCCTATGCCTTTCAAGATCCAATGGACCTCTCTGAGGTTGCGCTTGAGCCTGTGAGTGCCTCTACTGTAATGTTGCTTGTATTTCTACTTGCATCTACGCCTAAACTTGTGCCTATAGTTGCGTATTCAAAGTCATCTGCATTAGCACTAGTAGCTATGCAAGTACTCCTGAACTTGCTTCTGTAGTTGTGTATTCAAAGTCATCTGCATTTGTGCTAGAAGCTGTGCAAATCCATCAAAACTAGCTGCCGGTGGTTCATTGGCTCCAGCGTTGCCATGACCAGGACCACGTCCACATGGAGCGTTGTTGTTCATATTAGACTACGACATTCAAATCATGTACTAGTGACTATAAGTATGTATGTACGGACTGTAAAAAAACCTCTTCCAAAAAGAAAAACTTTTTCACTTCAACTGTCTTTTGAAAACAATTTTCAATTAGCATAACACGTTTGAAAACATTTTTAACTTAAAATAATACTTTTGAAATATAGTTTTCAAAACAGTCCAAATTTCTAATTTTGAAAATCTTAACCTCTCTCAAATACTAAAAATTATAATGCCCCCAAATGGGGGTACGTCACAATGTTATAATGATAATAAATTAGAAACCCTTAGTATCTCTGCAAAATAATTAACTTTGTAAACCTCTTAAGGAATTAATCAACTAAAGAAAAACCTCATTAAGACAAGTTACTCGTCATTCCCTATAACCCAAAATTTAAGTTGGAATATATTGAAATATAAATTTTAAAACAAAGATAAAATAATTAACTTAAATGCATAAATCCAAAACCACAACTAATAAATTGTTTAATGTAAGAATATCCACACCAGCCCACATATATAATTATAGTCTACATGCCTTGTCCATAATCCAATATAAAAGAATAGAAAATAAAGATAAATACCTAAACTAGCAAATACTAATTAAGGTGCCTAGGGAATAAATGTTGCTCAGATCCTAAGCTTGATCTAAGTCGTTGTCGCGAGACAGAAAACGAGGTAAGAAAACCTTGCCCAATAGATATTTTTCTCTATTTTTCGCAGACGGTGATAGTTTATAAAATCCTTAGATGGTTACTTTTCTACCAACTTTAAATCAAGAATTTTAAAGAAATCTTTCTTTGTAAAACATTTAATCCACTAATACCCACTACCCAAACCAAAAATTATTTCACTTAAAGAAAACTTATAATAGATAAATATGCACAACATTATATAATCAACTTACATACATATAAATGGGTATATATGTATATTGTATATATTCCTGCCCATCACCCACTAGAACATGATCCATGACAATATAACCCTGAATAGGTTTAGGGGGTCTTACCCAAGGAATGCAATTATCGGCCACCCTCTCATTACCGCAACTTATCTGGCCCCCTATATTATATACAATAGTAATGTAAAATCAAAACACCAACCATGTAAATTTTATCATAATAAAATAATCCATTCAATTAATTCCAAGTTCAGAATATAAATAAAAACAACCAAAACTATTTGAACAAAATAGTTTTGAAAACTATATTGAAAAGCTCCAACCTCGCGATAACAATCAAACAATCTAAGGACATAATCCCGCACCTTGATGATAATGACAATCAAGCTTTAAAGAAATGAAAATCAAATACCTGAATATCACTTCTAATATTTGCGTAAAACAAAGCTAACTATAAATAAAACACTCCTAAAATTTTCTAGTGAATAATCCTTTAGTCCAACTACTCATAATAAAACCTAAATGATCCAGAAACCTAATTGAACACTAAATCTATCAAAATATATAATAAAAATCACAAAAACTACCCCTCTCCCAATCTACCCAGACATCCAAATCATTGTCCAATCAATCTGACTAGAATACTGATTGTTTGAGTTCACGATCTCTTTTTAGTTAGGTTTGAAAATTGCAATTTATTATGAAAATAAGAATTCTCTCTCTCTCAATCAAACTTAAACTTTTATGGTTTTTTTCCTACATAAAATTTATAAAAACCTAGGGTAAGATAACTACTAATCAATATTGTTCACTCATCAAATTATTCATTTATGCTTAACTCTAACCTTTATTCATAAAGAAAATCGTAAGTCTAAAATCACACAACTATTCGAAAGCTGTAAAAAAAAATAGAAGTTCTTGATAGCTTAACCAATTGAATGAGACCAGACTGTATTCTTAGATTTTATAAGCCCTTACAAGTGTCCTATCTCAACAAAACAATCTCCAAATCATCAGCTCTAATAGCATATTTATAATCAATCTTAGTCATGCTAAATGGCCAAATTGCCCTTAGTAAGTGATAGGATTATTTTACCCTTTAAAATAGTGTCTTTTTCACTTAAACCCAAATGTTCCAACCCTTGTTACTAACTACTCCTATTTTTCTCACTTTTAAATCCCAAAATAATATAATAACTAATAAAAGTCTCAATTATGACATCACAAATATTTGGGTATTACAATGTCACTTCGAAACATATTAATACTATTTTTCAAAGCTTGTTTCTAAACCTCACTAATTCTAAATTCGAGGTTAAAATTTTATTTCAAAATTATGAAAAATATCACTTTTTGAAAATACTTACAAAATTGCCATATTTTAAACCAAATTTTCTCACAACCCATATTTCAACTTTAGTCAACTCAAACATTCTTATCGTCACCATATTCACACTATTTTTCACGCAAAGTATTATAGTCATATCACAGACCTTCCGAAAATAATTACGTAAATACCAATATTTTATAAAAAAATTGTACAAAGAATTCAAGTACTCACTAGAGTCAAAACGCTATCAATCCGTGGCTAAGTGTAGATTCCAGCTTGAGGAAGGATGAGTTTGCTAGCAAGAGTAGTGGTTGGCATCGAACGATGGCAAAATGTTGATTTTTAGTGGCGATTGGCTACAGCTTTTCGGTGCACTTGGGTTGTATGATCGCCAGTGGTGGTGGGCAGCACGACATCATCATCAGTCGAGAAGAGCCTGGCTAGACTGGTTGGGCCTGGATCGACATCAGTGGCTGGCAATTTGAGGGCAGCCATGAGGGTAAGGTGAGGTAGAGAGAGATCGTGTGAGAGAGAGGGAATTTGTGGCTAATTTTTAGGAACTAGTATGAGCTAATACTCAGTTTCATGCATAACTTTATTCAAATTCTCATTGTACTATTTCTTTCATAACTTTTTATTTGATGCACTTTCTTTAAAAAACGTTTTTTATAGGACTCATAAGTACACTACAAAGATACGATAGTTAATAGGTCGTGCCTACCTATGCGAAAAGGAAACACAAAACCAATATGAACCATACCTACCCAATACAAACTGACTAAATAATGCACTCATTGTAAAATGCTCAATCCCGATAGTCAGTAACCCTTGCCCATCTATGCGAGAAGGATGCATGTGCAAACCATACCTACCGAATGCAGACAAACTAAATAATGTACTTAAAATATATCTAGTAAAATTAGTACAATGGTACTACTTTGAATCCAATGCATGAAAATTTCACTTCTTTGGAAAATCATGTTTAAGTGATCTTGCCATGATTATGCCTTTTATGAACTTACATCAACTATAGAAACAATACATATTAATATAATACATATAAACATGTACGAAAATATCTTATATCTACTACTGTTCTTATGATATAGTTAAAATAAATATGTACTTACCGCGTGTCCAAAGGGTTAGTATCCTCAAAAGTAGGTGTGCTAAGAACCTGGTATGGATCGTGTTACACTTAGCATATGCAAGCGATATTTATGAACTCTTAGAATAACAAACAAGGCAAGCCAAGAAATTGTTGATACATGCCACATTCTAAAATTTATAGAATCTAATGTGTACAAATCAGTAGATTTAGCATCTCAACACATTCGTAGTTTCTGGGAAAAACTTTGTAACCTACTTTAAAAACAATAAAGCCTCAAACATTTAATTAAATGACGAATGCTCCTCCACAATTAGCAGCTCAAGAAGTTCAATAATATTTAAGAGAATAAAGAGAGAACGAATAGTGATTCTTTTTAAGCTAAATTAACATGTCTCCAAACCAAGTTGCTCATTTTAGTTCTCATTTTTAATTGGACAGCATCTCTGGTTAAATCAAGGATATTCCCACACATTCCATTCAAGTTTATAAACCTGATAAAGATATTTAGCAAAGAATGTCCCACACACACCACATGATTGTGTTAAAAAAAATAAGGAAAACCAAACTGACCAATGGACAAGAACTAGCTGAATTTAGTACAAATTTTAGTTTCCAATAACTAAGTCAATTAGACTCAGTACTTAAGCACTCAGAGCATTCAAATAGAACACTAAGGCAATATAACCATCACCACTTAAAATTTCAGCAAGAAAAGAATAGAAAGACTTATTAAATCAATTGTACCTTGAAGGATTAACTGTACCATGACGGTGTCTAACCCTTCTCGTGAGCCTTTTTAACTACAGAATTCTGTTTATGTATTATGGTACTTTCGAACACTTATTTCGCCTTTAAGCTACAAAATAGTACCTAAAACAATATAGGTTTCACTCTAATATAATAGCTGCAGCAATCAACTTAATGTAATGACAAGTTAAGATGTGGTGGATACTAACCTTGACCACTTAGTTGCTTCACATGACTAGACTAATTTTCTTGGTGCTTGGAAACTTTGCTATTATGTATATATATATATACATATATTATATTATATAATATAAGTATATATATAAGTGTAGAGAGATGATCTAGGTTCTGGTCGAGAAGGTGAAAAGTAAGTAAAGTCAATGGAGTTTAATTAAGTAGAAAAAGTTGAGTAGATGAGGAAGAAATCTAAGGCGGTTTAAGGGATTGGTTAGGCATTTCTTAATTTCTTTCTATGTGTCAAACTATTAAAGAAGTTGCAGCTGACTCATTCCTTCCTATAGGATTCTATGTACCCAATTGCACTAATTTGATTGAGTCTAGCTATAACCACTAAATACACATAATTTTCCCCACAGTGTACAAAGCAAAAGCAAGTAAAATTAAAGTAACAAAATATAACATAGATTAAAACCATTAAATTGATAAACTAAAACTCTTATGGATTATTCATTTTCATTTCTTTTTTTTAACACATGAAATAAGAAATTAATTGCACATTGAAACATAACACATTTTAAGCAATAAAAAAATGAAGAAACTAACTTAAAGCAGCTAATGATTATTTTGTCAAATAATCATTATTTAGACACATGCATATACACAAAATATCACATTCATCACAACATTTTTTTGTCATTTTTGCACACCAAGCTTTTGTTTCGAGGTTACTGAAACTTTACATTGTATTGGGACACTTGAAAATATTAGTATATAACACAAAATCAAAGCATAGAACATAAAATATGTTTCTCTATATTTTAATATAAGTGACTGCATGTCAAAAGTTATGAGATGAGAAAATGACTATTATTATTGACTCCTTAGATATGTGAGAATCTTAGGCATTACATAAGTTTGTCGTAATCACGGAAATTCAAATTAAATTCTATTAAGTACCGTAATTGGGTAATCCTGATTTTATCTATATAATTCAAATAAATGGTGATAATTAAGTCACCAAAGTAGAATTAAAAGTACTAAATTCAAAAATCAAATGTTAACTTTAAAAGGGAAATATGGTAGAAAATAATAATATGATAAATTACTAGAGCTTTGATTTCATATAACTATTCCCTGTATCTTTCAATTAACAACTCAACTTTAATCAAATATCCATATGATTATAAACAAAAACTCTTAGGTATTTCTATTTCCTTTTTCAAGTGCTAAGTGAAAATTACTCTTAATTCTGAATCTCAATATCTCTATTTAAAATTGAAGAACAAAAGTTTATTAATTCTTGTAACATGCTTTAAAGGACATATAGGTTTTTTCAAATTCTACGCAATCCTAAATTGTGTCATTCTCTAGTCAATTCTAAAATTCTTTCTTAAATAACAATTCTAGAATTCATATCATTCCAACAATGCCCAATCAATTAAGAAGCAATAATAGCAAAACAACACAAATAATCAATGGAAATGCTCATAAACTTTGAACTGAAAATTAAGATATAAGATCAAGTATTACATCATTCCTTTAGAGAAAAAAAAAAGCTTAGTTCATAATAAAGAAGAATAAACAAAATCTAACAAACATAAACATCAAGAAACTAAAAGTTGAGAAAAAATAACCCTTTTGGTTTGGATGAGAATCTATTCACATGCCTCTCTTCAATTTCTCCTTTGTCCAAGATAGGAGCGCCAAAAGCTCAGAAAAATATTCCCAATGTCCTCTTCTCAGATCCTAAAAGACCTCCTAAATATCCCCTTGACGGCTAGGTGAAGTCTGGCCAAAAAGATGCAGAACACTTGCAAGTGTTGCGATACTATTAAAATTGTCAAATAGAGATAACTAAAAGCACTGCGATGCTCTATATGTGGTGCCACATTGCTTCAGCAATAATCAGGAAAGTGCCACGGTGTTCGTGGTTCTCCAATTTTTCCCAGAACCTTGAGCACTGTGCCTCTTGCTTCCTAGTGCTGAGGTGCTTCAGCTTGAGCCGCCAACACCCGATTTGACTTCTTAGTGCATTTTTTAGCATGTTCACGGCTCCCACGTCAATTCAAATCCTGAAAATGATAATTTAAATTGAAGAAACTAAGTGAAAAGTTGAGGAACTTCGCAAATATCTAGCTAAATTTACAATCAAATAATTGAATAAAATTCATATAATACTTATATTTTGGTTATTATCAACGTCGGCTTTTAAGTTTAAAATTTGTAATAAATATATACTTTTTAGGAGTCAAACACTTATTTTGACTAATGAATGTACTGAAATACCCTTATAGATTCAGAACATGAATGTCCACTCCAAAATGTGAATGTCCTTAAAAAGTTATTCCAGATCGTGAATATAAGGAAAAGAAAAGTTCTTTTTTTAATTAAGATATCAAAAAGTCTCCCTTTGAAGCCTAATTCCTATTTCTCCATCTCTGTTTAGTTTATTCAGTATTCCATTTGCATCTCCTTCTCTATCTACCATTGCTTTTTTATTTTGTCCAAAGTAGAAATCTACAAAAATCCATAATCAGAACTATAAAAAAATGCATGTATATTATTCTTAAATCCCAAGAATGAAAACACAAATATCTACACAAAATATATTATCTAACCCTTAAAAAAAAAAGTTAAAGGCTCAAGCAATCATGCTATGGCCGTGCTTAAGGTTGGGGCTTGCATTCACATGGGATGTCGACTAGAAATAGGGTGGAAGGATGGCAGATGAGGCCAAATGGAGTTTTCTAGTCGAGACGTAAGCAAAGACATTACAAGTAGATCTAACTGAGGATGAAGGCTTATAGGCAAGGAAGGAGAGAGATAAACTAGTAATCTGTACATTTTTTTTTTTATTTGAGGAAGAAGATTGATAAAGAAGTTGAAGAAGTGAGAGAGAAAGGTGAAGAAGATGAAGCTTTAGGGAAGAAATTGTGATCATGAGAGGGAAAGAGAGGTTTGTTTGTTTTTTTTTTTTTAAAAAAAAGAATGTCTTCAATATTTGGGTTTCTTTTAGATTTTTAATTTAGGACTTATTTTATCACAAGGGTAATTAAGTAAATTTCTACGCAAAATAAGTGTTTAACCTATTAAGAGTATGAATTTGTTACTAATTTCAAATTTAAAGGTTAATATTGATAATAACCGAAACACAAGGTCTAAATGGAACAAATGATCAAAATACAAGTTATAAAAATATAATTAACCCTTTTTCTAAAATTAAATTCAGAAAGTGGTATTTTAAAAAAAATAAAAAAAAGGTAATTTAAAAGGTGGTATTTTCTAATAATTCTTTTAAAAATGGTATTTTTATAAATTGACTTTTAAAAGTGGTATTTTTCAAAAATTAACTTTTAATGCAACATCTTAATATAATACAAAACCAATCATAATATTAGTGGTGTTCATGGCCGGTTTAAATGGTTTAAATCGCCAATCCAAAAACTAATATGCATATGTGGTTTAACTAATTCACCAATCCGTGTAATTTGAATTGGTCAATTCAAACCAGACAGACTACATCTATATTTTTGTGGCCAATTTGTGCGGATTCTGTAGTTTTCAAACATATAAAATTTAAATTAATATAATATCAAATAAGCTCATATCATAATTATACTCCATCTAAAATATAAATTCCAAATATAAAACTGACCATAACATAGTTAAAAGTTACAATTAAATTAAAAGTCCTAGTAAACTTAAACATTACTTACAATTTACAACCTAATCAAAATTAAAGAACAAACTTAAAATTTTTAATCTTAAGCACATTACAACAGCAAGGATTAAAGTCTAAAATATCACAAGAGTCTTAAGTAATATAGTCTTAAATGGGCTAAGAGTTGTCATTACTCAATTAGAATGAATGGATTTAAAATTTTTAACTATTAATACATATATTTTTTTCTGAAAAAAAATATATCTGTAAACTTACTAACCAGTTCGGTTTGAAACTGATCAAATTTGTCTAAAATAAAGAACCAAACTGACTAAGTCAATTTTCAGATTTTCTAATCTATAACAGGTCATTTAAGAAGAGAAACTGCATGATTTGGTACAGTTTGGATTGGATTGGATAATTTTTGCAGTTTGACAATTATTTTGAACACTTCCATATAGCATTATAATAGTTTAATACTACCTAACCTAATATAATACATCACAATATTATTCAATACAATACAAAGTGACACACCAAACATGACTTGAAGGAGTTTCTAGAGGTAAGCATGAAATCCTTTCTCTCCTTTTTCCATAATTATTGTACTTTATTGCGACTTGGTAACCAGAATTCACACCTTAGTATATGCTCATTTTGAAATTCATTTTCACTTGGTTACCAAATTGCTAACTGAATTTCATAACCCAATATATGGTTACTGTGAAATTAATTAAAGTTTTAAGTTGATTGAGTTGTTCTTTATTTGGCTTTGAATTGATGATACCATTTCAAAAATAAAATAGTAAATTAAAGGGGAAAAAAATAATTCACCACTTTTAGGATAAGAAATCATCACCTTAAATATAAGAATTGGGGTTAAGCTCACAACTCAAAGGAATCCTCTCAAGAATCATGCAATGGTTTGCTCTTTTGGTTCATTAATATCACATCTAAACATCAAAAACCCAAACTCTTTTATATATTCCTTCATGGACAGATTGTATTGTTTAAAATTATAGAACTTTGTGTAGTTTTCTTGTCTATAATTTTCAGAAAGAAATCTCTTCCTTAATTCTCATTTCATCTTTTCTAAATTTTGAATAGACCTCATCCCTTCTCTATTCCTTTCCTTCTTAAAATTTTCCCACCAAAGTGAAGTGTTGATGGAGGTTTTATCAACAATAAATTTATGAAAAATCAAGAGATGTGGCTTGTGTGAATTGAAATAATAATCAAAGCAAATAAGGAGA